>CM024759.1:72829138-72952065 GCA_014218235.1 Colocasia esculenta | reverse complement strand
TTATGGTTTTGGGAATGGACTTCCATTTCCAGCTGCCTGAGCAACAAATACTCCTGCTTTAACAGCCAAAAGAAGGGTTGCACAAAAGGATTTAAAAAAGTTGTCCCATAGTTGATGGGGGACTATTAAGTCTCATTGAAATATGAGAAGTCCACTCCATCGTGAACTGCCTGCATACAAAAGATTGACTTAGTAGATTACCTTAAATGTTAAAAAAAAATTGAAATAAGTGATACACAATGACAAATCATCATCATCATCAGAGTCTTATCCCATTATTTGGAGTCAGCTACATGAATCCTTTTCTGTCAGAGATTTCTATCAAGTGTTATATTCACATTTAAATCCAAGAAGTCAAAGTCCTTCCTAATAACATCGCACCATCTCATTTTAGGCCTTCCCCTAACTCTTTCACTGGCATCCACTAAGATTTGATCACATCTTTTAACCAGCGCCAAGTTAGGGCAACAGTACACGTGTTCAAACCACTTGAGTCTATTTTCTCTCATTTTCCTATCAATTGGAGCTATCCCCAAGTCCTCACGGAAGTGTGCATTCCTAATCTTACCTTTCTTAGTCTTGCCGCACATCCATCTCAGCATCCTCATCTCCGCTTCATACATTTTGCTAATGTCTTCCTTTCGCACTATCCAACACTCAATACCATATAACAAAGCAAGCCTGACTGCTGTTCTACAAAAACTTTCCTTTAAGTTTCACAGGTATATGACGATTGTAGAGGACTCCTAATGCACTTCTCTATTTTATCCAGCCTGTCTTAATCCTTTGTGCAACATTGTCATAAAATCTCTCCATTCTTTTATATGATAGATCCTAAGTATCGAAAGCTACTATGCTTAAGAATATTTTGTCCATCAATTATAACCATATCTTCCTATAACACCCTCTCATTAATACAATTACAATGCATAAACTCTAACTTGCTCCTATTGATTTTAAAACTTTTAGACTCCAAGGCATGACTACACTAAGATAAATCATGTTTCTTATAATAGAACGTGCAACACAAAACTCTAGGAACTTGACTAAATCTTCCTATGGAGTTTGGCCTAGTCAAGAAGGATGAAGATATTTTCTCATCTCTAATAGCCATACTATGCATATCCTAGGGAATTGTAAATGGAGATCTGTTTTTGATAACCTAAGAATACATCCCCTGAACCTACATGAAAGAAATATTAGCATCAAGGACAGATGTTAACATAAGAAGATGGCTCCATTTGTTCTTACAAGTCATGCAGCCTTCTTAGTGAACACAAATTATATTCAGTGCCAAAAAAGAAGGCTGTGTACCAAACTTTTTCAATCTAATTGGAAGGTTGTGGACATTTACAACTAAGAAAGATGAATAATCATGTATGACATGAATCACTGGATTCTCAACAATCATGCACTTGAGCCAAGTCTATCCAGATTTTATTTGGAACTGCATCAGAAAGTATGCCAAGAGGGGAGAAGTAAAAAATTAGTAAAGTTTAGGCAACCTACCAATGAATGGCAGCAGAGTATGTATCACACCTCCTTTATTAAGAAAGATGTTCAGCATTGCAGGGAGGAAAAATGAATGTGGGTGTGTTAGCAGTAATTAATCATGGTGTCATCAATATTGACAAACCTGCTTAATGGCAGTCACTACATCTGCTACAAATCCATGAAAAATCTTTATAGAGCTTTGTACACAACAATCCTCTTGAAGAATATGAGCAATGAGCATAGAGGATGATGTTCCCGGTAATCAAGAAATATACTTGTATCAGGTCACTCTAGTGCTAGTAATGATTTTTGACATGACACAAGAAGCCATACCACTAACTTTACCAAATCCATGTCCATGCATCCTGACAGGGATTTCATTATTTCCAGCAGCAATTGCCGCTGACACAATAACCCAGTCAAAGTGGAAGGAACAAAATGAAACGTTATGAAAATCCTGATGTTTTTGTGCATAGCAAAAGATAAAGGAACATATCTTGATCACAAAATCACTGCCAGAATTCAACCCACTGAATTAGCACCGACTCAAGAAGCATCACAATAGCAAAAAGAAAAATGATACTTGTCCCATTACAACTGGTAACTGATAAATTTTACCAATGTGATATATTTTTCTAAGAGCATCTATTAAAATGAGTACTCAGCAATTACAATGATAAATCTAAGCGATGAAGTTTCTTTTCCAATGATAACAGCCATGTTTCAGTGACCTATATGCCTCACTAACACAAGGCAAGTAGAAACATCATTTAGCTGAATTGCTGGCAGATTGCATGATATAACACACGCTTCATGTTTCATCTCAAATATCTACAGTTGTAAGGAAGTATTCGACTAGGATGATTTTCAGCCAGATGAGAAGGATGAACATATGCAAAGTCAATGTTGATAGTGTAAATGATCAATCTCAGGACACCAAACAACATTCACATAAAATTAGAAGCATTCTTAGAAACAAGCATGGCAGCAAGTACCCAGTTTAAAAATTGATCAACATGTATTATATGACCAAATGCATTTAGTTATAAAAAACCAAGTACCAAAAGGGTAAAATGAAGGCAATCAAACCCCAACCTTCCATGCCCAATTGCCCATGGCCATCCAAAGGAGGTGCAAAATCAATTTCAGGATTAAATGCACCAGTCGCAATAGCAACAGCTGCAAAATGTTGTGCACCAATTATCTTGTCATTACAGAAGTTCATCCTAGTGTCCGCCTGTCCAGACTAATTTCACACTTACCTCTGTAACGAGAGACAGGCTCATACGGCTTGGAATTGTGGGTTGAAAATCTTCACTGATGAGGAAATATTCCAGAGTCAATAAATCCGATGACAATGTCTTCTCTGGCTTTGTCATAGCCACCTCCATTAGGCCATACACCTGTCAGAAGCCCCACAAATTGTGGAGTATGGATTGTTAATTTCCTCCCTTTTATATACTCCTCAACCATTTTACAGAAGGGGCTCTACTGAGAATATCTGCCTAAGAAATAATACAAAATTTAAATGTCATGAATCCAAGTGAATCAGATGATCACAAAAATTGTTGCTAACAAGAAAGATCATACAGGTGTAAGCAAACTATTTTTGATGTTTGATTTACCTGCTCACAAGACATGGACAGCAAATTCGTTAATAGAGTGTCAAAAACTGCACAGCTTCTTGTAAGTCCCAGCTTCAAACAGTGATTCAAGAATTATATGTTGTCTTTTTGAAAGTGGGCGATACCACGTGTACATATTAAGAAAAAGATAGAATGTACAAGTGTAGGTGGGCCAAAAAACACCCAAAAAGAATCCACCCCACAGCACCTATACAAAAAGGTAACACCAAGAAGGTGTAAAGCACTCTACCCTGCCAAAATACCCAAAAGATTACAGCACGATGAATTTACATTAGCCAAACTGACTGCCCATTCCTTCACCCCATGCCAAACAAAATGGAGCAATGTCTCCTCCGACCGGGACTCCCTCCTAAATATGTGGTGGTTACATTCCCTCCACACCGCCATAATATGGCATGAAGGATGAGCCACCAAACAATCTTGTCTGCCTTGAGGAGCCAATATTTATGCCATACCTTAAACAAGGACTTGACATCACCCCGCAAGTTGATAGATTTGCCGGTCCTCTGCGCAATCATCCTCCAAAGCCCCAAGAATAGGAGCAGCCCACAAAAAGTTGATCTAGAGACTCCTTCTGGACTCCACACAAACAGCATGTCTGGTCCAAGTCAGCCAAAAAATGGATCAATCTACCTCATGGGAAGCCTCCCCAGAGGAGGATTACTGCATAAGTGCATAGGCAGATAAAAGTGTAATTAAACAAGAGAAGGCAATCTGAAACTGATATGAGAATTGAAATTCATAGTGTTTACCTAATCGTTGACATGGGTTTATAACTGGCAGACTTGATTTTGAAGATATCTTGTTTCCCCATTAAATTGATTTTGAAGATATCTTGTTTCCCCATTAAACCATTCGGACTTATGATGGACTATTCTTGAAGAATTCATAGATACAATTCTATTCATTCTCAAATAAATATGTGGAATAGAAAATAAGGTCCCCTTGGATGTTCATTTCCTTCTTGGAAGACTTAAACTAAACAGCTATCGTATATGATTACATAAAAAAAAGTGTATATATTGTAGTAAACATGTTCCATGAAGCTTAACCAAAAAAAGTTTGCCAAATACTGAATTTTGTCTGCAATTTTTTTTTTGGCTCTGGATGGACAGTGTGACTACCTTTGACTATATCTATGCTAGAATTTGATAGCATGTGTGATGCAGTCGGGAGACTCTAACAAAAGAGATAATTTACATATCAAGGCATATGCTGTGTTGACAGATAAACAGCAACAACAAAAATGAAGGCTAAAGCTGCCAGAAACTCACCTAATATCAAACTCATCTGCCGGTTCAATTGCAGCTGAAGCAAACCCTTCAATACTGCGTAGCTCACTACTGGCTCTCCTTCCATATTCACATTGTAAATCTCTCCTTTCACTATAACCGTAAGTCCTATAACCACTGAAGGCACACATTCAAGCTCCATGTGAAACATTTTCCAACAATCGATTAGCTTTTCTACTTTGGAACTCCTGCAGCAAGCCAGAAACACAGAGCACATATGGATTGAAAGGGTAGGAGTGACCTGGGTTGATTGTAAAAGGATAATGAGAGATAGCTGAGAATGAAAAAGCATACTCCATTGCCCTACCTAGGGCTTTCAGAGTTCATTAGCACTCCAGAGCTCTTGCCCATGTTAAAAAATTGAAATTTCCTGTTTATGTCAATATTTCATCCAGGGTCCATGAAACAACTTGTATCCCTCTAAAATGCAAAAGAGAGCAATATCAGACAAATGACGCATGAGAAAGGCCACTTTATGCAATTAAAAGACAGACTGGCAGATCTCCATTTTAGTAGCCAATTCATGTCCTATGAAAAAGGAACAAGCACCTTGCGGTTGGAAAAAGTATGCCCAGGAAGATGGACATGTGTAGTTACTTCTTGGAAGCATTAGGATATCATCCCAAGTTAATAAAATTCATATATTAATATATGAGCATTCTCTCTGAATCAGCAGGCTGACGACGGCATTATATGTGTGCTCATCAGGCAACACGCCTCGAATGACCATATATCATGTAAAGCAATAACTTCAGAAGCAGTGCAGCTCTTTCTGAATTCAGTAATAAGAGTTGTATAAGTAACATAATCTGGTAGAAGGCCTTTATCAAACATCAGCTTCATACATTCTGTTGCTTGATGAAAGCATCGGCCTTGCAAAGATAATTTATTAACACATTGTAAGTCACTTCATTGTCTATGACCCCAAGCCTTCTCATCTCGCAACATAAAGCAAATACATCATCGGTCTTCTGACTTCTACAATATCCGTTAAGCAGAGTATTGTAGGTGATAATGTCAGGGAAGAGCCCTTGCTTCCTCATCTCACCTATCACAGACCTTGCAATATTAAATGTTTCATCCCTGCACAATCCATTGATGAAAGAATTATATGTTGTTAGATTGGGCCTATGACCCTCAGTGACCATTTCATCATACACCTGTAATGCATCCTCTAGTTTCTGCTCTCGGCAGTACCCGTCAATCAGGATGCTATATGTGACCATGTCAGGAAGAATACCATGAGTAAACATATGGCCAAGAAGTTGCTTTGCTCCTCTGATGTCCTTGATCTTGCATAGATGGCTGATGATAACATTATAAATGAAGATATCACTCATTAGATTTGCTTCCTTGTTCTTGCAATAGCATTCAATGGCATCCTGTACTGCTTGGTTTTTGCAATAACCATCCATAAGAATCGTATAAGTAAGTGGTCAGGAGATATATGCATAGCTTTCATATCAGAGAACAAAAAGGAAGCTTCTTCAACATATCCCTGCTTGAAAAGCCAGTGTATGATTGAGTTATACACGATGGTGTTGGGTAACAGCCCTTCCCTCAACATCTGGTCGCACAGCCTAAAAGAATCTTCCATCTTCCCTTTTCTCGCATACCCATCAACAAGAGTTGCATAAGTCCTTACATTTGGCTCTAAACCCAACTTGGTCATGTCTACTCTAACTATAACCTCTGCCGTGGCAACATTCCCTGTCTTGCAGAGCCCGTTGACCAGGCAATTAAAAGAAACACAATTCAACTGAACGACACGTGCCAGCATAACATGAACCTCCTTCAAAAGCTTAACAGCGGTCCCGACCTCACCATTCCTGCAACATCCGTCAATGAGCATGTTGATAGTGACAACATTAGGCAGGATCGCTCTCTTCAACATATTGCAGAGAACGGAGAATGCCTCCCACAGCCTGCATTCCTGCACAGTGCAAAAATCACCGAATTATATGTGCTAACATTCTGGACGTATCCGTATGAAAGCATTTTCTTGTATGACCTCCAGAATTCACAACCGTTATCATCTGATTTCGATAGATAGCTCAACAGGTTGTTCCAAGCATGGACGGAGACCCATAAACCCTGCACCCTTAGTCTATCGATCACCTTGTGGGCATCGCCACTGCACCCAATCTGTGTGCAGGCCCTGACCAGAGTATCAAAGGCATCGGTATTTCCCCCGCAGCATGCACGGTTACTCACCAAGGAACCCAAAATCTCCAGAACGGGGACACTCATGCTCTGCATCAGGTGCTTCATAAGCGACAATGCTTCCTCGAACCTTCTCCCAGTGACAAGCACGTGGACCATGACCGAGTAGGAATCCAGAGAGAGGCAAAGAACCTTCTTTTCCACTTGCTGCTGCTGTGCCCAGTTGAAAAACTCGAGACCCAACAGTGGAGACGTCCGGTGCATAAGAATCACTCTCCGTACTATCTGGTCTGACAGAGTCGGCAACACTTGCCGCAAGAAACCCCATTTCCTCCGCCTCAGGTTGACACAGACTGCTTCAAAGATAGCTTCTGCTCCTCCCTGTTGGCCAAGGACGACAGAATGGAGGATTGCAGCAGTTTCCAGGACGGGAATCCACTCCGACGGGAGGGGAAATGGGTCGCCTTATTCAGGGAGCGGAAGGAGAGGGAGAACATAGAAAGCTAGGGTCTTCTCCCGCCCCTCCCGCGCAGGAAGAACAAACCGGCGAATAAGGGGAGTTTTTTAGATACGGAGAAATTCTTGTTACACTTCCCACTTGATTCAATTGTATTTAGATGGTGCAATAAATATTTGAGTTTTTTTTTACATATAAATTATTGTTAAATGATCATTTCCGAATACATCGTACTTAAAAATATATTAGCAAAAGTATTATTAACTTATCTAAAATTATGCAAATACCATGTCTTAACTCTCCATTATCTTTCGCGGATGTAACCTAGGTTTAACTCTATGTGAAGAAAGACGAAAATGCCCATGGTTAAAAAAAAACCCTCGATCAAACCATTTAGAAGACAAAATAGTGTTGCGACCACAAGAGATCAAGGTCATTGGGGATTTGGGGGTGGGAAAAATCTCGATGATGGTCGTGGTGGTCATAATAGTCGAGAAAGACATCGTTGCTAATCTGGCCAGCTTTGTGGTGCTTCCGCTACCGTCGAATCTCGAAGCCTGATTTGAGGAACCTGGGGCAGAGGCAGACCCTTCACCTCCCCGTCCTGCATTGCCCTTTGCTCTAAGGATGGCTCATCAAGATCTTCTTCCAAGGCTAGTGTCCAAGATGCTCCTTAAAAACAATAGCAACAATACCATCATCGGCATTATTGACAACACTGTTAATGGTAGCAGTCACAGGGGAGGGCCCCTTCACTATATGCTGCATGTGAGGGCTGCTTGCGACTGCTCTGCCACCATTTTCTCCGAGCTACTGTGTTGGGCCTCTCCGATGCTGCCCAAATCTCGAGGCAGGCCGACAATCTCATTTGGCTCTTGGACAACCTCATGGACCGATAGATCGTGAACAAGTTCCTACAGACCTGGGCGGCTCATTCGGAGCCATCAGAGATGCACCTAGGGATGCTGGCATCCACCAGTACGAGGTGAGCTAGGTGACGACCAGACTATTTGTAGGCATTGAAAAGGGGTAGCTAGATCCTGGTGTGCAAGGACGCCTAATGTTTGTTGCTACAAACTTGGCTGAAGCCCTTCAACAAGGACTTCGACTGAATGAGGAGTGCTACAAGGGGCTCGACTAGCAACTTATCAAGAAGGGCCTGGCCAACTCCATCTTGACATTACCACTGGCCCTTCAATAGGAGATCCTCCTTGCATGGTTTGATGGGTTTCTCAACTCCGTCAACTATTCCCCCAACATGCAAAGGGGCTTCAAAGTGTGGTGGCGGAGGGCCTTTTGAAGGAGGAACGAAGACCCAAAGTAGCTAACACTTTCTGTTGACCCCACCGTCGTCTCCTACGAGTCAACGATCTCTTGATGACACACACCACCACTATTATTGTAGTCTGTAGCAATTGATTTATCTCGGTTGTTGAGTGTGATTAACTTGGTGTTCTTCTGGGGCTAGCATATCCCCCATTTCAAAGGCGAAGATAGTGCTAATGACATCGAGTTGTGGGCATACTTCCAGCTCTAGGTGTGGGAGCATTTGGAGTCCCTTAGACCATTGGAGCCATCGAGACCCCTCAGTTGTCGACCTCTGGAGCCACCAATTCTAGTGCCATCCCTACGTTGCCATTGGTGGCGAGGCCTGGGGAAGTGTGAAGTTTTTAAAACAATAGGCAGGTTAAATGAAGGGCATTCTGGTCATTCAATGATAAAAAACAGGAATATTAGAATCTTTCTTGAATATTAGTCTTATGTTGGACGGAAGTTAACCGCGATGGCATATTGCACAATTTTAGACAAATTGATGATATCTTTGCTAATGTATTTTCAATCATGATATATTTACAAATAGTCACTAAGCATAGTTTATACGTAAAAAAATCTTAAATATTTTTAAGTGTATTTAAAAAAGTATAATAATATTTTTCTCTTAATGCTATAGTCTACTAAGGTATGACTGAGAGAGAGAAGTGCAAATTGATCGGATTCAGACTATCCAAACCCAATGAAGTAAGTGCTTTGTAACCAAGGGTATGTGGAGATCCTTATGGATTCCAATTATTGTTATTTTTAGATAAAAGTTAATCAACTTTAAATGTACTAATTGGACTTGGACTTTTATTTTACATAAAAGTTAGTATATAAAAATAAGATGAACACAACAAGTTCTACGTGTAAAAATCTGAGAAAAAAACTCATGTCTATCAGCTTTTGTCTGTGTGCTTATAAAACAGCCTACCATAATTGTTTTTTACTCTGTATTTAAAGAAATACTTTAATAAAAGTATTTGTGTAACTGTACAGCATAAGTAATTTGACTTGTTACATTTCAAATGACATTATGATGGCAGATTATCATCATTAAAATGTATACCCTATCAGACAAGAGGGTGGGGTATTTGCAACGACTTTATCAACAAATCGTCGCGAATATTTTAGCAGTCGCACAAATTGTCACAAATAAGTCCGTCGCAAATACTTTACGACGACTTGAAATATTATTTGCAACGGCATACAAAGAAACTGTCGCACTAATTGTCTTGAGCTAGGTAATATGTCAAAAACCACGCAATAGTTAGGCAATATGCTAAAAAGGAGATTTTACCTGATCTAAATTTTCTAAAAGCTCATTTAGATGTTCCCGTTAGGCTATCCTATTAACAAGTAGCTACCAGACATCAGACATGATAGAAAAAAAAATTTAAAGGTCTAGGAAATAATTCTATTAGATTCTAATTTATAACTCTATATTAGTCTATACTATATACTAGAAGAGATATTTTGAGTTTTCATCTGGTTTATTTTTTTGTTTAGTCCGATTCGTCATTTGTTTTAACTCAATTCGCTCTTTATTTCCCTCAAAAACAAAATGTCTAAGTTAAAATACAGTACAAATTTGGTCGCTCTTTATTTCCCCTGAAACGAAACGTCCAAGTTAAAACGTAGTACGTATCGTTGGTCAGAAAACAAAATTATTCAATTTAAAATGTAGTACAAATCTCGGTGAGGAAACGGTCCTCTTTTATTGTTCTCCGAAATGAAGAGGAAATGAAGGAAACGGAAATTAAAAAATAGTAAATTAAAGTGTATCCTTCTTTCTCTCCGCCTTTTTTCCTTCACTGGTATAAGAGCTAGGAGATCTCTGTCGTTGCCGCTGCCATCGTTAAGTCATCCACAGTCGCCCCCGGCATCATTCGCCCCCGGTCACGTCCCCCTCCGCTACCGCACTCCTGCTCCCCCACATCCGTGTGCTACTACTGCTGCTACGTGCTGTCATTCGCGTGTTGCCGCTGCTTGTGCATTCTTGCCGTCACGAGGGCTGTCCTGCACGTTCGCCCGTCGATGCTGACGCCGTCCCGCCATTGGGCTTGGTGTGCTTTTGCGTCGCCCCTGTCCGCTCACTGCCAACGCCCCTGTTCGGTCACTTCAGCATCTGCCCGCACGCGTGCGCCATTCCCGATGCCATCGCTGCTCACTTTCTCCTGATACCGTTGTTGTCTCGCTACTCGGCCATTCGCCCCACTGAGCCTAATGAGGGTCGCACCGTCGTCGCCGCGTCGTTGCATCTACATTGCCCCGGCCCACGAGTGCATCGTCTTCATCGCCACACACCACCCGTTGTCGCTACCCGAACGTGCTGTCGTCGTGCTGCTCGCGACCCTCTCATCCTACGTCACTCTCCATCTCCGTTCTCTTTCCTTCGAAAATGAGTAGCCATTTCGTCAAAGCCCCTTTAAGACAAAAACAAAAACGTAAGGCAAGTCTCGATGCATAAATATATATATAAGAGAGAGAGAAAGAGGTGTGAGGTGTGCGGCCCCCCCGCACCCCAACGTTGGCAGTTGGATGGCCGTCCAAGGGCAAAACAATTTATGCATTGCGGTGCTAGCTGTTGGATGGCCAGTGTGTGGGGTGCGGCGGCTTCTCTCTCTCTATATATATATATATATATATAATATAGAAAAATACTGGGGTGCGGCAGTGTGGCCCCGCCGCACCCCAGTTGCAGCACATTCAGCGGCTGTCAAAAAAAAAAAAAATCGCGTTGCGCGTTGCCGCTGGATGCCGTGCTGCGCGTTGCCGCTGGATGTGCATCCAGCGGTAGCAACTGGAGTGTGGCAGCGCGTCCATATATATATATATACTATAATACTAAAACAGAGTTCTTTGTTTCCCGCCTAAACTAAACCAGACCACGTGGCAGCCGTTTCCGCTCACGACTTTTTATCTCAGAAGCGGCCTTCCTCCCTTTTCTCTTCTCTATCTGTCCTCCATTTATGTCATTTCAGTTCCGGAGAGGAGCTGAAGCGCCGGATCCTTTGCCTTCCCCTTTCTCTCTCTTCCCCATCTGTGCCTTTTCAATTTTTCCTCCATCCTGCGGTTTCGGTTACCGGAGAGAAAGAAGTTGAAGGCCGTTTCTCTCTCTCTCTCTCTCTCTATAATATATATCTATACTATATATATATATAACGCAGTCCTGAAAAGCTGATGTGGCAGCAGCAGAGCAACATGCGCACAAAACCGTTTCATAAAAACTGTATTCTCCACCTTCCTTTGCACCGGTTCATCATTTTAAAAATTATTTAAACGATTATCACATAAACCACACGTCCTGTGTTCAGTTGCAACCGTTTTTGCCGTCGCCTGGAACCTCCACCGGTGACCGTCTTTATATTTCGTCGATCTTCTCCAAGCAGCGTCCTCTCTCTCCCCCCCCCCCCCGCTCTCTCTCTCTTCCCTTCACCCGTCTCTACTCTCTCTCTCGGTTCTATCTCTCTCCACAACGCCAGATCCCTTTCTTCCCCACCTGCTCACGATCCATCTCCGGACCCCTGTTTTGCCAAGTTCCCCACCTGCCTCCCTCCTTCACAACGCCAAGCAGCAACCCTTCGCGCCAGCCACGGTCAGGAGGGGCCTATGTGGACGACGCCCGCCCTGCTCTGCTGCTCGCGCTGTGCCTGCCGTGCTGCTTGCCACCTCCCCCGTCCTCTGTTCAACGGATGCATCCCCGCGCCCTACAGTAGTTTCTACTGGAGAAAGCGGCAGCCCTTGGATGTCGCGATGTCTTTGAGGGTCTTGATGGCTTCGTCCTTCCGGCCGCACACGAGCAGCCACTTGGGGGATTCACGGACCAAGCAGTACACGAGGATGGAGTAGAGCACCCCGACGCCGACGTCCCAGGTAAGGGAAAGCCAGGAGGAGTTCCTGTTGGCGTAACCCATGGCTGGAGGGAGAGGAACCCAGGGTGAACTGCATGTACATAGTTCTCTACCAAAGGCAGTTCCAAGTGAAAATTTCTATACTAGATGGCGCTACCTATGTAAGTTTCTAACTCTCCTCTAGATGAGTCGCAGTCGGAAGAAAATCCAAGTGAAAAATGCCGTCTTTCTGATTCTTTTCCTTTTTGTTTCCAAGCAGAGAAGAAAATTCAATCTTAAGTTCTCACAAAACAGTTTCCAAAAACTGTTATATTCTCCACTTTCGTCTGCACTTGGCTCATCTGTTTAAAAAAGAAAAAACTCCTGAAGCGATTATCACAAAAACAGCACAGCCATCACGTTTCGGATCGCATTTTTGAAGAACAGAGTTTTTAGTACTACGTGGTTCACCATATTTTTTTTCAATTTTGCCGCCATGCATATAAATCTCCCATATCACGACAGTTATGCAGGCGATCGTGTTGTTTTTTAAAACTAATCCATTTATGCATGCGGTTTGTTGAGTTTTTAAAAAAAATGATCAACATTTTTCTTCCTCCTATCCACATCCTCCACCTCTCTTATGCATGCGGTTATTCAGTTTTTTTTTTAAATGGATCGATGCCTTCTTCCTTTTTTGCGTAAGGACCTCCACTTTTCTCTCTGTGCACGGTCGCTCTTCTTCCTCCTCTCTGCATCCTCCACATCTCTTACTGGCGCAACATCTGGGCCCTCGCTTGCGGCCTCTCTATTGTGCGGGTGCTCCGGCGGAGTTGGAGGCGCTGTTTGCTCACTCACCTAGTGTTTCCGCTCTTCACGTGGACGACGCCCCGCAATGCTGCTCGCTTGCGCGCTGTCTGCCGTGCTACTTGCCACCTCCCCCGTCCTCTGTTCAACGAATGCATCCCCGCGCCTTGCAGCAGTTCCTACTGGAGAAACCGGCCAGCCCACCCTCCCCAATGTGTTGTTTCCGCTCTTCTTCATCTCCCGCAAACCAGTTGAAAACTGGAGAAGCACGTCCTTGCCCTTGGATGCCGCGATGTCCTTGAGGGTCTTGATGGCTTCGTCTTTTCGGCCGCACACGAGCAGCCACCTGGGGGATTCACGGACCAAGCAATACACGAGGATGGAGTAACGTCCACAGGTAAGGGAAAGCCAGGAGGAGTTTCTGTTGCGCAACCATGGCTGAGAGGGAGGAGGAACCCAAGGGTGAACTGCATGAACATAGTTCTCTACCAAAGGCAGTTTCAAGTGAAAATTTCTATACTAGATGGCGCTCCCTATGTAAGTTTCTAACTCTCTCTAGGTGAGTCGCAGCCGGAAGAAAATCTAAAGTGAAAATTGCCGTCTTTCTGATTCTTTTCCTTTTTGTTTCCAAGAGCAGAGAAGAAAATTCAATCTTAGACGAGAACTTTAAACTAGAGTTTCTGATCTATAGCTCATCACCTGTGCATCATCTCAAAACTGGGTCAGACGGTGGTTCCTCCTCCCTCCTGTTTGGGCCCTGTAGCATTGGTTATTGAGGCCTCACCATCTGTCTCTGCTCTGCATCCCCATAAAATCCTTTTTTTTTGCTTCTTTTTCTTATTCCTCTTCTCCAGGTGCAATCGGTGTGGGTTTGATGCAAATTGGCGCGTAGAAGCTGGTATATTGGGCTGTCGGGGGAGGAGGTGGAGGAGGAGTGGGAGGGGAAGGAGGGCGAGAGATGCAGATCCATATTCTGACCAGCATCCGAAGCTTGAAGCTGATCGATGGCTGGAAGGCGGCAGCAGCCAGGTCTATGCCGTGAACACCTCCTCTGCCACCGCGCACAGCCGCGCACGACAAGCCCCCCCGACCCCCCACCACCCCACCACCATCCGCAGCACCACGGCCACCGCGCCTACGACCCAGGAAGCCAACTCCGCTGCGCCTCCAACCTGCGCACGAAGTCCATCCAGGCCCCTGCCGCCCCCATCGTGTATAAAATTATTTTTTTAATACTATTGAATCCTCCGTCTCAAGCTTTGTATTTGTTTTGTTTGTTTCCAACGGGAGGTGAGTGTGGCTACTGTAGCTACAGTAGCCATAGTGTTACCGAATTAAAAAAAAAATAGCTAAAGTAGCACAGTCGCAAGGTGGCAGAGTAAATTTATAACTAAAAATATGTTACATTTTTTACACGATTGAGATAGTGATTCTTTCGGTGAAGAATTATATAATTTTTTTGTGTTGAAAATTTATCTTCAAAATACAAAAATTAAATATAATTTTCAACAAAAATAACTTATTTATATAATATTTGTGTGACAGATAATAATAATTTAATTGAAGAATATTTACTACTTTAATTGTAACTCACATTACACAACCCCTATTGCATGTTTTCTTTTCATATGTTACTTTTGATTATGAAAATATGTCTACATTTTTAAACATATTCTCATCGTTAAAAATTATAAAATAATTTTTAAATTATGTATGTAGTATTTTATTAATAATTTTTCTTATTGTGCTCAAATATCTTTTCAATATATGTTCTATGGATGTCATCACTCTATTAAAAAAATTACTAAAACATATTGAAAAAGATTTGTCTGTAGGTGCTATAACCGCACAGCTTCATCCGACAAGATGAAAGTTGAAAGTTGAGATCTAAAGATATGTTGTGTGATTTATTATTTGTTGAAGACATTTTTGTTCATTTATTTTATTGATATTGTGATGTTATTAATTTAATTTAATAATATAATATATTTTAAAAATAAAATTTATAAATATATAAAATATTTACACTTAAAACATTTCCGTGCATGGCACGGACATAGAACTAGTATATATATATATCCCAGGAGCCACGGCGACGCAGACCAGAAGGCTTCGGAGAGGGCGGCCTTGAGTAGACGAGGCGGTCGACCTCCTCAAAGACGAGGGGGTCGTCGACCGACCTGCTCCTGTTCCTGCTACCTTCTTTCAAATGCTGCACTCAGCGATCCAGTCCACCAATGGTTCCACCGGAGACGAGAAGGTGCGGGTGTGGCGTTGGTGATGGTGCCCTTCCCGGCGCAGGGCCATCTGAACCAGCTGCTCCACCTCTCCCGCCTGTTGGCGGCCCGGGGCATGGCCGTGCACTTCACCGGCTCCCCCACGCACACCGCAGGCCCGGGTCCGCCTCAGCGACTGGGACGTCGGCGCGTTTTCTCAACATCCGCTTCCACGACCTGCCGGTGCCCCCCCGCTTCTCCAGCCCCCGCCCCGACACCCACGCCGCCGTTAAGTTCCCCTCCCACCTCCAGCCCGCCTTCGACGCCTGCCTCTGCATGCAAGGACCCCTCGCTGCCCTCCTACGCTCACTCTGCCACCTCCCAGCGCGTCGTCGTCTTCCACCACTCCCTCATGTCCTTCGCCGCTCAGGAGGCAGGTCTTCGTTGACGCCGCATTCCCATCTATTTCATCGGCCCCAACGCCCTTCTCTGCCTCTCCTCATCGTCCCCACCGACGGCGGCTTAATTGACCCTCGACACCACCTTCCTCCTCTCCAAGGCTGCATCTGCATGCTCTCCCTCAGAGTTATTTTGCTTTTTTGGCTCCCTCAAGATAGTTTTTTTTTTTTTGACTTTCCTTGGTTAGGAGGATGGTGGGGCTGCCAACAAGCGTAGATGTCGCTGACTGGCGAGACGCCGACCCCGTTTTTGGCTTCGACATGGCAGGGGGGAGCCCCGGCTGCGAGGCCGAGCAAGATATCTCTCCAGAGGACGCGGCTTGGGTGGATTCCTATCTGGTGAAGGACGGCGTCAACGGCCCCGCTAGCGGCGAAGGCCGGAGTGACTACCAGTCGGATGACGCCTGGGCCGCCCTGACCAAGGAGCTCATCGACACCCTTGCTTATTCTGCCTCCGAGAATGATACTGCTACTGCGACCCACGAGGAGAAGAAGAAGAAGGTGGAGTCGTCGGCGCACGTCAATGGCGGGGGGGAGGGTATGGAAGCATGCAAGGTTCCCTCACGCAACTACGAAACCTCCTGTGGAAGCCCAGTTTGTTCCCTTGCTAAAAAGCCACTGTCATCTCTCCATGGTTGATGGCTCTTCTGAAGCACCACCGAGTCCCTGTATATTGTAAACTCCTGGGTCTTATCCAGGATAACGATTCCTTCTATTAAGGACTCCTGTAATCGTTGTACCTACATAATATATATACATGGCACTGGCTAAGCATATTACGCACAGCCAGACTTTCCTCTGCCATTCTTCTTCTTCCTGTTTGTTCACAGAGGGAGCATCAGGGGTGGACGCTTCAGGAGATGAGCTGATGACGTATGAAGCTGAATATGTTGTAACTGCCTAACTGGGGAGGAGGCGTCGTCACCTACGGCCTCTTATGCCGGCGAGGGGCCATCAGCGGTGGCGGATCAGTTCAAGGACAGAAGAAGGAAGCACCAGCAGTAGAAGCAATGGGGGCCTGGACGCCGCCGCCTTCGTCATAGGCAACGAGTACCGGGAAGAACCGGAGGCATACGGAGATGGCGAGGACGAATTCTCCATCCTGGCGGGCAAGGAAGTGGGCATCTGGGCGAGGTGTACCTGACCAGGGACATCTTCATGGTGTGAGAGCTGGACGTGACCGAGGAGGCAGCTGAAGAGAGAGTTGGAAGGGAGCTCTGCTGGCGGCGGCACTGCCGGAATGCCGTTGCCAGCAGATAATGATACGAATGCGACTGCTTTGGACGCGGAGGAGTGGAGGACGAGTGCGGTGGTGCTGGACGACCCACGAGAATCTAGAAGAACTCATCGCGGGCATCAGCGACATCTCCCTGGGGCGAACATCCTCCTCTGGTTAGCTGATTAGCTCAGCTACTCGCCCTACTGGGGTGCTGCTCCTACGCCACCAAGTATGACCTCACCTCACGCCGACCCGAGGAAGACGCCCTTCGACCTGGCGGTGGACGCCGCTTGCGACCAAACAACTCCCGTCCCCTCCTCGCCCTCCTCCGGCTGGACGACCTACTCCACCGCATGGCCGTGCTTGGCGACGCCGGTGGGGTGAGGAGCTGCCTGGCCCGTGGCGCCGCGGTCGACTGCAGGGACCGGATGGATGGACGCCGCTGCACAGGGTGATGTTTCCCGTGCGGAGGTGGCAGAGATCCTGATCGAGCACGGCGCGTCGCTGCACAGGGTGGTTCCATCGTCCCTGCCGTTCCACACTACGGCGCAGAAGCAACTGCACTATTCGCGCAGAAGCAACTGAACTATTGCAGCTACTGTAGCGCAACAGTACCTACACTGTAGTTACTGTTGCGCAACAGTAGATTATGCTTTATTTGTTTTTTTTTCTTAGTTTTAAATTTTATTTTAAAATCGGATTTTGTAAGATGACATTTTTCAATTTATAGTTTTTTTTAATATATAAAAATATATCATTAAAAATTATACATACTAATGTGTGCCGGGTCCGATGGTGACTTGCTGCTCGCCGCACATTATTGCACCACTGATCATACATTATTGCACCACTGACTATCGTAGGGAGATATGATGTAGTGGTACCCCAATTTATTAATCTATATGTTATGTTCTCTCTCTGCTCGATGTGTATGACTATGTAGATATAGACTTACTGTTAATCTAATATTTCTTATCACCTTCCTCCATTTTCTTTGTCATTGGTCAGAGGGAACCAGAGAAACTCAGTAAGGACAATATATAAGCTATATCTCTAAACTTTTCTATTCAATTTTATTTGATTTCATGTGAATTTTGACACTGCTTGCATGACATGTGAAACATTAATAAGCTAATCAGAGGCCTCCTTTCATTTTCTAAGTGTTGCTGTTGCCCTTCTCTTTGTTTGTAGTAAAAGTTTCTTTTTATGCCATAAAAATGTTGACATGTGTATAGCCTATCATGCAGCTAAAATCACTACTGCTTTTGCCTAATACATCATTACATCCATTCATAAACGAAGTACTTTATACCTGTCAATCTTCACATTCAAGGATAGAAACCTCCCAGTGCTCTTTTGTAGTAGACATTTTTACTCTATCCATTTTCAAGGAAAATGAAATGGTATGCAAGACAGTTGAGTTAAGTAAAGTGTGCATAGATGTGCATTTGTTTTACTGTTGTCAGAGGGCTGACATCTTTTCCCATTTGTTCATTCAATATATATATGTACACAATATATAAATATATTAATATAAGATAAATTTTGAATAGAAATTAAAATTAATTTCGTAATTAAGAAATGTTGTCACGTTAGCTACAAGAAGAACCGGCAGCCCCATATGAATGTCCCTATTTTGATAAATTTAAATATTGAGTTTGTTTTATTGATGTACATATTTTTTACTATTTACAATCTAAGAGAAAATTAAATTAACCAATTTACACAGTGATGATGATGTCTAATGATGAAAATTGATCGAAGATTTCATAGCCACCTCAAATGTACAAAGCTGATCATACAATTTGGAATGTTATTTTTTACAAAATTTGTTCAACTAATAAAATATAATTATATATTTTACTTCATAATTCTATGTTTATATTCTCACTTGATTGCAAGACATTGCATATCACAATTTGATTGTCAAAACAATAGAAAAGAAGATGAATAATCTTAGAATTTTGACAATGTATGTGATATCGAACAACATTACAAAAAAATGTACTATATCAAAAAATTAATTTTCTCACATTTCATTCATTTTATAACTAATAATTTTATTACATCAAATTATGTTCTTATATATTTCTTCAACTTAAGATAGATAGAATGTTATTTTTTTTTATATGTTTATATATATATATTATATATATTATGTTAGTACTCTCTTCTATTATTATCAATAATGATAGTACCAAATCTAATTTTATAACTTATATATTTATTTCAACTTAAACATGTTTGAAAAATAACCGTGCATCGCACGGGTGTCCAACTAGTATATATATATACCCTTGTCATTTAGATATTGCATATATCCCATCTGAAATATCATTGACATATTTTCACCATGGAAAAAATACTGTATTTTTGTCTGTCTGTTTGCATGTATATTCTCATCCAAAATTTCAAAAAAAAATTGCATATATACCCCTGTCATTTAAAAGAACATCATATTTGACATGAAAATTGTGTAGTATTCTTGTTTCTTGCTGAAAACTAAAGATTGTATTAGAGTTAAATTTAATTGCATATATATATATATATATATATTCTCTGTTCATGATCATTTGATTATTGTTGCAAAGTCATAAGGTTTATTCAATATTGTCAATTTCAACATAATTAAAAATTTAGTTTACAATTGTTTTTACTATCTTTTGCATCTGAAAATAATTAAACAGATAGAAAAAAATGATGACTATTCACAAAAAGATGCTGAAATTAATCAAAATTATCATGCAATTAACTTTGTCATTTTTAATCTCAATAGATTTAACTTTCTAAACTAGAGTCAGATATTCAAATCTCAATAGATTTAACTTTGTCATTTTTAATCTCCAATAGTATAGCCAGAGACTTAAAAATTTAATCATTAATATGCAATATTTACTTCTTACTCAAACCAATATACAATTTTTATTGAATTTTTTTACATTTACGTAGAATGTAAACATGCGCTAACATGTTAGCATGTCTACATCACTACATTTAATATAGTATATATATTTGTCCAAAAAATATTATATATGTATATATATAGAGAGAGAGAGATGTTTGATTGTTATAAGTATTGAGTATGTTATGAAAATTATGAAAATGATAAAATTCAAAGTTTTCTACGTGATGGAGGAATTACCCATTTTATGAAAATTTTACATTTAAAATGTTGCATTTATAAGTGTAATATAATTTTCTAGATTATCAAAATAACTATAACAAACATAAATAATCATATATAATACATAGATATCTTGTTCTCAAAAAAGTTATTGACAATTAAAAGATAAATGTCTATTGATCAAACAAAAGATTTGTATCATATAAGTAGCATATGTGTCAAATAAAATCTTCTTACTTTAGTGATGGCAATCTTTTTCTAATTAATCAGAATGAAGAGAAGAAATTATATACGTAAAATAGTTGACAATATTAAAAAGTGTTTAAATACATAAAATTAGTTACATTGAGTATTAATTAGCTTTTAATTTTTTGTCAAGCTAGATATTTTATTTTATTTGAACATATTATCTTATTTATTTATTTTTTAAAATATTCTCATAATTATACTTCACCCACAGACAAATTACCTGTGCGTAACGCGTTTCTTTGACTAATTAGATTGAGAAGCAAATAGTAACAGTTAACGTTTAATTCTCATGATATCATTAATGAGCAGAAAACAAACCATCTATATTAAGGTTATAGGGAATCCAAGATTTATAGGTTTAACTATCTTCTACTTGTGTCATATTCCATACCTACGTGTGAGATTGGATAGAGCCTTGGACTAAGTTCTAGAAACATGTAAAAATTTTAGAGAAAGTATGATTTTTAATATTCATAATTATTTTGAAGACCCTATAATTTAATGATGGCTAGTATACACGTACAACTTAGAGACATGCAAATAACTATTCAAGATTTAACAGAGACTCTAGTGCAAGCCGCTCAAAGAGTGGTGAACTTTGGAGTTGTAGAACTCTAAAGGAACTTTAGGAGCATGAGTCCACAAAAGTTCAACATTTCTACTAACATAGACGAGGCTAAGCATTGGGTTAAAGAGATCTAACAAATCTTTCAAGTCATGAAATGTGTTGATCAAGAGAATGTCATGTTGACAACTTTGAAAAAGATGTTAGAGCATGGTGAGAGTCAGTGAAAACTACTCAGCTTGATGCATAGTTTATGTGGGAAGAATCCAAGAGAGAGTTTAAGAGAAGAAAGTAGCGGAATTCACTGCCTTAAAGTAAAGGAACTTGCCTGTAATTGAATACAAAGCCTAGTTCTCTACACTAGCTCGTTATGTTAACCACTTAATTGGTACAAGGAAAATGAAGGTAAAAAGATTTCTCAATGGATTGATATCTTAATTTATCATGCCATTGGCACCCATAGATATTCAGACTTATGTTGACATAGTTATAAAGACCCCGTTATCGGAAGATGCCATTGAAATGATTGATAGGATTAGATAAAGAATTGTTAGGAAAGAACAAGTTGTTAGCTCATGCAACTACAAACCATCAAATAGGAAGAAAAGACCAATTCATGATGGAGAAAGATTAGCCCTGTAAACGGATCGGATCCGGGTCGAATCTGATATGATCCGAACTCGGATCTCAAATCACATAATTTGGATCCGACCCGGATCCAAAATTCCTGCAGATCTTACATCCGGGTCGGATCAAAACCCGGTGTCGGCGTCGCCGTAAGGAACAAGTTGCAGGAGCTCTGCACAACTTTGGAGTGGGAGGTGATTCAGCTCTACGCAGCTTGCCGATGCCGGCGTCAGCCTTCCAGCAGCAATCGCGATCCACTCTCGCCGATGGACTTGGCGGCCACGTCGGTGTCTTTCTGCTCACAGAGCGCGGTCGCCTCCACCACTGTCTGCTCTGTGCCCTCAAGAAATGAGATCTACCTTTCCTTCCGGCGGCCTCTCCTGGCCATGGGAGAGCAGCCTCGCCTAGATATCAAGCCCCAAAACACGACCGTCGCCGTGAAGAACAGAGACAACCCAAACGAGAAGAAATCATACAGCAGCCACGAAGAACACAGACCCTCGGTATATATAGAAACAGGGTGAAGAACCGAGAAGTGTACTCTAAGGTGCCGATGGGGAAGACATAGAGCCTTTTGCTGGCGGAGGCGGTGGCACCGATGAAGGCGCCGGCGACGAGGCCGACGCCGGAGCTGGTGTTAGCACGATGTTATCCGGCACACAGGTGAGGATGGTCTTGCCTTGAACCACGAGGTTGCCATCGTTCACTTGGATCTTCGGCGTCACCGTCATCTCTGCTTTTGTGGATTTGCCTGCGCACAAAAGCAACGATGACGTTGTAAGCGGCCACCACCAAAAATTTATGAGTCCGGATCCTCTCGCAACGCGAGAGGACCGGACTCAGACAGTCACCTCTCGCAAGGTGACGCGTGGCCGCCGTCCTCCGCCTTCCATCCCTCCTCCCCACTCCCCGTCACCCAGTTCCCCTCCCAACTTTCCCACCTTCTCTCCCGGTTCCCCCCCCCCCCCCCCCACCCTTCCCATCTTCCCAAAATCCCAGCCCAGTTACTGTTGCGCAATTGCGCAACAGTAACTCACCATTTGTTTTTTTCTCTTTTCTTTTAAATTTTTATTTTAAAATCTGATTGTGAGAGATAACATTTTTTATTTTATAGTTTTTTCTTAAATATAAAACACATATCATTAAAAAAATAATATTAATGTCTGTCAGATTCGGGACTGTAACACTCTAAAAATTTTTAATAGATGAAAATTATGAATAATATGGTTATTAGACCTCATTATTATTATGAGATAGAAATAATTAATATCTGAAATTAATTGATACTAATAAACGATACCTTAGCGCCGTACAGAGAGATGTGCGCTCCGACAGTGCGACAACGAAAAACTGTAACGAAAATAAAATTTGATAACACCATAATTTCTAAAAAATATATGGTGACATCAGAAATATAAATATCTGGATTTGTTGACGTACGGATTTCGAAATTAAGTCGATGCAACTATTTTTCGGATGATTTTTCACTCACTGTAAAATAAACTCTAAAAATTAAACTAAAATCACCATAATCTATAAAACAATTACATTAGCCTATGGCTGCAATTTTAACACAAATGTATATCATTTAAATGTGTTTTCAATAGGATCTTTAGGCAAGCTGATTTTTAAGTTATTTACGGTAACCATTTTAACCAATTGTTTATTTCCTTAGTTTTAAATTTTTATTCTAAAATTGGATTGTGAAAGATGTCATTTTTTATAGTTTTTTAAATTAAAAACAATATCATTAAAAATATAATATGATGTCTATCCAGTTCGGGACTGTAACGTCCTGAAAATTTTTAATAGTTGAAATTTTGAATAATAGGGTTATTAGACCTCATTATTATTATGAGATTGAAACAATTAATATCTAGGATTAATTGATATTACTAAACGTTATCTTAATGCCGTACAAAAAGATGTGCGCTCCGACATAGCGACACCGAAAAATTGTAACGAAAATAAAATTCGAGAAGACCATAATTTCTAAAAAAATATGGTGACATCAAAAATATAAATATCCAGATTTGTTGACGTACGAATTTCAAAATTAAGTCGATGCAACCATATGCACCTGAATGCAACCATAATTTTTAGAGTTTATTTTGCACTGGGTGAAAAATCGTCCGAAAAATAGTTGCATCGACTTAATTTCGAAATCCGTACGTCAACAAATCTGGATATTTATATTTCTGATGTCACCATATTTTTTAAAAAATTATGGTGTTCTCGAATTTTATTTTCGTTACAGTTTTTCGATGTCGCACTGTCGGAGCGCACATCTCTCTGTACGGCACTAAGGTATCGTTTATTAGTATCAATTGATTTCAGATATGAATTATTTCTATCTCATAATAATAATGAGGTCTAATACCCATATTATTCATATTTTTCAACTATTAAAATTTTTCAGAGTGTTACAGTCCCGAATTCGACAGACATTAATATTATTTTTTTTAATGATGTTTGTTATATATTTAAGAAAAAAAACTATAAAATAAAACATAATATCTCTCACAATTGGATTTTAAAATAAAAATTTAAAATTAAGAAGAAAAAAACAAACAAAAGGTGAGTTACTATAGCGCAAATGCGCAACAGTAACTAATTGGGAGGGAGAGAACGTGGGCCAGCTGATTTTTAAGTTATTTACGGTAACCATTTTAACCAATTATTTTTTTCTTAGTTTTAAATTCTTATTCTAAAATCGGATTGTGAAATATGCCATTTTTTATTTTATAGTTCTTTTAAATTTAAAAATAAATATCATTAAAAATATAATATTGATGTCTATCCAGTTCGGGTCTGTAACGTCCTGAAAATTTTTAATAGTTGAAAATTATGAATAATATGGTTATTAGACCTCATTATTATTATGAGATTGAAATAATTAATATCTAGGATTAATTGATATTAATAAACGTTATCTTAATTACGTACAAAAAGATGTGCGCTCCGACATGACGACATCGAAAATACCATAATCTATAAAACTATTACATTAGTCTATGGCTGCAATTTTAACATAAATGTATATCATTTAATGTGTTTTCAATAGGATCTTTAGGCAAGCTGATTTTTAAGTTATTTACGGTAACCATTTTAACCAATTGTTTATTTCCTTAGTTTTAAATTTTTATTCTAAAATTGGATTGTGAAAGATGTCATTTTTTATAGTTTTTTAAATTTAAAAACAATATCATTAAAAATATAATATTGATGTCTATCCAGTTCGGGACTGTAACGTCCTGAAAATTTTTAATAGTTGAAATTTTGAATAATAGGTTATTAGACCTCATTATTATTATGAGATTGAAACAATTAATATCTAGGATTAATTGATATTACTAAACGTTATCTTAATGCCGTACAAAAAGATGTGCGCTCCGACATAGCGACACCGAAAAATTGTAACGAAAATAAAATTCGAGAAGACCATAATTTCTAAAAAAATATGGTGACATCAAAAATATAAATATCCAGATTTGTTGACGTACGAATTTCAAAATTAAGTCGATGCAACCATATGCACCTGAATGCAACCATAATTTTTAGAGTTTATTTTGCACTGGGTGAAAAATCGTCCGAAAAATAGTTGCATCGACTTAATTTCGAAATCCGTACGTCAACAAATCTGGATATTTATATTTCTGATGTCACCATATTTTTTAAAAAATTATGGTGTTCTCGAATTTTATTTTCGTTACAGTTTTTCGATGTCGCACTGTCGGAGCGCACATCTCTCTGTACGGCACTAAGGTATCGTTTATTAGTATCAATTGATTTCAGATATGAATTATTTCTATCTCATAATAATAATGAGGTCTAATACCCATATTATTCATATTTTTCAACTATTAAAATTTTTCAGAGTGTTACAGTCCCGAATTCGACAGACATTAATATTATTTTTTTTAATGATGTTTGTTATATATTAAGAAAAAAAACTATAAAATAAAACATAATATCTCTCACAATTGGATTTTAAAATAAAAATTTAAAATTAAGAAGAAAAAAACAAACAAAAGGTGAGTTACTATAGCGCAAATGCGCAACAGTAACTAATTGGGAGGGAGAGAACGTGGGCGAGCTGATTTTTAAGTTATTTACGGTAACCATTTTAACCAATTATTTTTTTCTTAGTTTTAAATTCTTATTCTAAAATCGGATTGTGAATATGCCATTTTTTATTTTATAGTTCTTTTAAATTTAAAAATAAATATCATTAAAAATATAATATGATGTCTATCCAGTTCGGGTCTGTAACGTCCTGAAAATTTTTAATAGTTGAAAATTATGAATAATATGGTTATTAGACCTCATTATTATTATGAGATTGAAATAATTAATATCTAGGATTAATTGATATTAATAAACGTTATCTTAATTACGTACAAAAAGATGTGCGCTCCGACATGACGACATCGAAAATACCATAATCTATAAAACCATTACATTAGTCTATGGCTGCAATTTTAACATAAATGTATATCATTTAAATGTGTTTTCAATAGGATCATTGGCAAGCTGATTTTTAAGTTATTTACGGTAACCATTTTAACCAATTGTTTTTTTCTTTAGTTTTAAATATTTATTCTAAAATCAGATTGTGAAAGATGTCATTTTTTATTTTAAAGTTTTTTAATTTAAAAACAAATATCATTAATTAAAAAATATAATATTGATGTCTATCCAGTTTGGGATTGTAACGTCCTAAAAATTTTTAATAGTTGAAATTGTGAATAATATGGTTGTTAGACCTCATTATTATTATGAGATTGAAATAATTAATATCTAGGATTATTGATATTACTAAACGTTATCTTAATGCCGTACAAAAAGATGTGCGCTCCGACATGGCAACACCGAAAAACTGTAACGAAAATAAAATCTGAGAACACCAAGGTTGCAGATTCAATTCAGGTGCACATGGTTGCATTCAGGTGCCTATAGTTTCATTTAAGGTGGAAAAATTTTGCATATAGGTGCATAATGTTGCATTCAGGTGCATATGGTTGCATTCAGGTGCTTATGGTTGCATTCATGTGCTTATGGTTGCATTCAGGTGCATATGGTTGCATTCAGGTGTATATAGTTGCATTCAGGTGCATTCAGGTGCTTATGGTTGCATTCAGGTGATTATGGTTGCATTCAGGTGATTATGGTTGCATTCAGGTGCATATGGTTGTATTCAGGTGCTTATGGTTGCATTCAGGTGCATATGGTTGCATTCAGGTGCTTATGGTTGCATTCAGGTGATTATGGTTGCATTCATGTGCTTATGGTTGCATTCAGGTGCTTATGGTTGCATTCAGGTGCTTATGGTTGCATTCAGGTGCTTATGGTTGCATTCAGGTGCATATGGTTGTATTCAGGTGCATATGGTTGCATTCAGTGCTTATGGTTGCATTCAGGTGATTATGGTTGCATTCAGTGATTATGGTTGCATTCAGGTGCATATGGTTGTATTCAGGTGCTATGGTTGCATTCAGGTGCATATGGTTGCATTCAGGTGCTTATGGTTGCATTCAGGTGATTATGGTTGCATTCATGTGCTTATGGTTGCATTCAGGTGCTTATGGTTGCATTCAGGTGCTTATGGTTGCATTCAGGTGCTTATGGTTGCATTCAGGTGCATATGGTTGTATTCAGGTGCATATGGTTGCATTCAGGTGCTTATGGTTGCATTCAGGTGCTTATGGTTGCATTTAGGTGCTTATAGTTGCATTTAGGTGCTTATGGTTGCATTCAGGTGCTTATGGTTGCATTAAGGTGCATATGGTTGTATTCAGGTGCATATGCTTCCTTTCAGGTGCTTATGGTTGCATTCAGGTGCTTATGTTGCATTCAGGTGCATATGGTTGCATTCAGGTGCTTATGGTTGCATTCAGGTGCTTATGGTTGCTTTCAGGTGCTTATGGTTGCATTCAGGACAACCATAAGCATCTGAATGTAACATAAGCACATGAATGCAACCATATGCATCTGAATGCAACCATAAGCACCTGAATGCAACCATAAGTACCTGAATGCAACCATATGCACCTGAATGCAACCATAAGCACATGAATGCAACCATAAGCACCTAAATGCAACCATAAGCACCTGAATGCAACCATATGCACTTGAATGCAACCATAAGCACCTGAATGCAACCATATGCACCTGAATGCAACCATAAGCACCTGAATGCAACCATAAGTACCTTAATGCAACCATAAGCACCTGAATGCAACCATATGCACCTGAATGCTGCCATATGCACTTGAATGCAACCATAAGTACCTGAATGCAACCATATGCACCTGAATGCAACCATATGCACTTGAATGCAACCATAAGCACCTGAATGCAACCATAAGCACCTGAATGCAACCATATGCACCTGAATGCAACCATATGCACCTGAATGCAACCATAAGCACCTGAATGCAACCATATGCACCTGAATGCAACCATAAGCACCTGAATGCAACCATAATCACCTGAATACAACCATAAGCACCTGAATGCAACCATAAGCACCTGAATGCAAACATATGTACCTAAATGCAACCATATGCACCTGAATGCAACCATAAGCACCTGAATGCAACCATAAGCACCTGAATGCAACCATATGCACCTGAATGCAACATTATGCACCTATATGCAAAAATTTTCCACCTTAAATGAAACTATAGGCACCTGAATGCAACCATGTGCACCTGAATTGAATCTGCAACCTTGGTGTTCTTAGATTTTATTTTCGTTACAATTTTTGGTGTCGCCATGTCGGAGCGCACATCTTTTTGTACGGCATTAAGATAACGTTTAGTAATATCAATTAATCCTAGATATTAATTATTTCAATCTCATAATAATAATAAGGTCTAATAACCATATTATTCATAATTGTCAACTATTAAAAATTTTCAGGACGTTACAGACCCGAACTGGATAGACATCAATATTATATTTTTAATGATATTTATTTTTAAATTTAAAAGAACTATAAAATAAAAAATGGCATATTTCACAATCCGATTTTAGAATAAGAGTTTAAAACTAAGGAAAAAATAATTGGTTAAAATGGTTACCGTAAATAGCTTAAAAATCAGCTGGCCCACGTTCTCTCCCTCCCAGTTAGTTACTGTTGCGCATTTGCGCTATAGTAACTCACCTTTACTTTGTTTTTTTTCTTCTTAATTTTAAATTTTTATTTTAAAATCAATTGTGAGAGATATTATTTTTTATTTTATAGTTTTTTTCTTAAATATAAAACAAACATCATTAAAAAATAATATTAATGTCTGTCGAATTCGGGACTGTAACACTCTGAAAAATTTTAATAGTTAAAAAATATGAAAAATATGGGTATTAGACCTCATTATTATTATGAGAGAGAAATAATTAATATCTGAAATCAATTGATACTAATAAACGATACCTTAGTGCCGTACAGAGAGATGTGCGCTCCGACAGTGCGACACCGAAAAACTGTAACGAAAATAAAATTCGAGAACACCATAATTTTTAAAAAAATATGGTGACATCAGAAATATAAATATCCGGATTTGTTGACGTACGGATTTCGAAATTAAGTCGATGCAACTATTTTTCAGACGATTTTTCACCCAGTGCAAAATAAACTCTAAAAATTATGGTTGCATTCAGGTGCATATGGTTGCATCGACTTAATTTTGAAATTCGTACGTCAACAAATCTGGATATTTATATTTTTGATGTCACCATATTTTTTTAGAAATTATGGTCTTCTCGAATTTTATTTTCGTTACAGTTTTTCGGTGTCGCTATGTCGGAGCGCACATCTTTTTGTACGGCATTAAGATAACGTTTAGTAATATCAATTAATCCTAGATATTAATTGTTTCAATCTCATAATAATAATGAGGTCTAATAACCCTATTATTCAAAATTTCAACTATTAAAAATTTTCAGGACGTTACAGTCCCGAACTGGATAGACATCAATATTATATTTTTAATGATATTTATTTTTAAATTTAAAAAACTATAAAATAAAAAATGACATCTTTCACAATCCAATTTTAGAATAAAAATTTAAAACTAAGGAAATAAACAATTGGTTAAAATGGTTACCGTAAATAACTTAAAAATCAGCTTGCCTAAAGATCCTATTGAAAACACATTTAAATGATATACATTTGTGTTAAAATTGTAGCCATAGGCTAATGTAATGGTTTTATAGATTATGGTGATTTTAGTTTAATTTTTAGAGTTTATTTTACAGTGAGTGAAAAATCGTCCGAAAAATAGTTGCATCGACTTAATTTCGAAATCCGTATGTCAACAAATCTGGATATTTATATTTCTGATGTCACCATATATTTTTTAGAAATTATGGTGTTCTCGAATTTTATTTTCTTTACAGTTTTTTGTTGTCGCACTGTCGGAGCGCACATCTCTCTGTACGACGCTAAGGTATCGTTTATTAGTATCAATTAATTTCAGATATTAATTATTTCTATCTCATAATAATAATGAGGTCTAATAACCATATTATTCATAATTTTCATCTATTAAAATTTTTTAGAGTGTTACAGTCTCGAATCTGACAGACATTAATATTATTTTTTTAATGATATGTGTTTTATATTTAAGAAAAAAACTATAAAATAAAAAATGTTATCTCTCACAATCGGATTTTAAAATAAAAATTTAAAAGAAAAGAAAAAAAAAACAAATGGTGAGTTACTGTTGCGCAATTGGCTGGGATTCTGGGAAGATGGGAAGGGTGGGGTGGGGGGGGGGGAACCGGGAGAGAAGGTGGGAAAGTTGGGAGGGGAACTGGGTGACCGGGAGTGGGGAGGAGGGACGGAAGGCGGGAGGACGGCGGCCATGCGTCACCTTGCGAGAGGTGACTGTCTGAGTCCGGTCCTCCCGTGTTGCCAGAGGATCCGGACTCCAAATTTATAGCAGAACGGTGACGGTGCAGGGGGTCTCGATGCTGGCGTGGATCCTTTGTCATATAGAAAAAGATAAAAACACACTTTATGCTCGTCCTAGGCGGTGATCCGCATCGAAACATGGAGATTTATCTAGAAAATGGACAAAAACCATCCAAACTCTTAATCTAGAAGGAAAAAAGCCAGATTCGGATACCGAATGAGGAAGATCCTTCCTCTTCTTCGATTTCTGCTGCTGAAGCCCCCAGGAAGGCTCCGAGCTTGTCATCGATCCAGAGTAATCGGGACAAAAACGTTGGGGAGAAAAAACCTGAAATTGGAACGCGAACGCCACCGTCGCCATGTTTCGGGTTTTCGGCGCCCCGAAACACAAAGGTTTTGAAATAGAGATGTTGCCCCGAATCCTTGCCCCGAATTCGGAGAAAACATACATTTCGGGTCAAAATAGATGATTCGAATCCGATTTCATTTTTTGGATTCGAGTAGGATTTCGGATCTTTTAGATCCATTGACAGGTCTAAGAAAGATCACACATAGAGAAGAAGTTCATGGTGACTGATTTAATTGTCACTTCTAAAGAAATCGACAGATATTGTGACAAGGAACATTAGATCATGGAGTGTTGGAGAAGGTTAGATGCTTATCTTTGCTATGGGAGTAAGGATCACAAGATGTTTAATTGCCCTCTCATAAATGATTAAGCTCCGAAGGATGAACGCCAAGACAGCTCAAAGCAACAAGGCAAACTACAGGCACTAAAGAAATTCGAATCATTGAGGAAGGAGGTGTGGCGGAAGGTACTTATCCTAACACTAGAGCTACACATATTTTTATACCTCAAGAAGAAGGATGGATTCATTAACCATATATTGACGATAGGCACATGAAAAGGACAATCACTAAGAATAAGGATTAGAACTATCTTGAGATTAGTCATGTAATGTCGCGCATTTTTCGGATCTTTGTAGATCCTCGGTTTAGCGTTTGGGGTGGTCACATCTTGACCAGTGCGACTTGTGTTGTGTGTTTCTTATTGGATCCTTACCGGGGTTGGTTATGGATCTGTGTTGGTGTTCAGTGCGCTGGACATCAACAGTGGGTTGGCGTCAGGAGTGTGTCGTCTGCTGTATGTTGGCGGCAATGGTGTGGCCGTTAATATGTTCTTGGCATCCATCAATGTGGACGTCTATTGTTGAACTTGGCGGCGAGAAATGTGGACGTCTAGTTGGGGCGGTTTGGTTAGCGGCGCAGAGGTTGACGTTAACCTGAGGCGCCTGTGTTTTTAGGGCTAACCCGAGCCTTGTTCCTTCCCCTCCTTTTCCCCTCCTCTTTCCCCACCTTCACCCTTAAGCCTCTTCACGAGTTCTGGCAGCTGACGGGAGCACATGGGAAGGCCGTGATGCGCATGGTAGCAACAGATCAGACGGGGAATGACGAATTGGAGCGTGGCGTTTGCGGGACGTTCCTCGGGTTTCGGCGTGATTCAAGGCTCTTCGGAAGTTCAATCGCGTTTCTGAGGTAGGGACTGGACCCGTTGATCTTTCTTGGTTGAATTGTTTATGTTTTCTTTGCATAAATCAGATGTTAATTTAGTTTTTGGGAATGGGGTCTTTATGCCGGGAAATGGGTGGTTTAATTGATCCAAGTGTTGGATCTTGTTTCTCCGGTTTAATTGTAGTATGTAGATGTATGGGGAAGTGTCTCCCCTTGTTTTCTTATCGATTGTGGGGCTAAGTTGCCCATATGACTGGCCTTGGGCCGGTTTGGGTGTTCTGTATACGTAGGGTGTTGAAGATCTTGGCGTCAATATCGATTGACGTCGAGTTCTTCGGTTGGATATTAACGGCCAGATGGCTAGCCGTTATATCGAGTTTATTTGATATTGATGGTAGGGGATATTGCCGTTTATATCTGGTGGACGGCGATTGATGTTGCCACCAACTTGCGCATGCAGTAGCGTAGTGTGTTTCACGTACTTTTCTTGTTATAAATATTACATGGTTGTGTGTGCATGGCAATGACAGGTGAGAGCCATTGCACGCGTTATGCTCATGGAGCGTATTGCTCTTTAAGTGGGCATGTTTTATGTGGTTAATAAGTGATGTACGTAATCGGCTTGGTATTTACGTAGTATGTGTGGTGTGCTGGCACCCGTAGCACTCTTGGAATGTGTTGTCTATGTGTTGGGCATGTGGTTTAAGTGAATGACATGTGGTACACCTGGCTGGTGTACTATACACGTGATGTTTATGTGGTTCGGATGTCATGTATATGGTCTATGTGTGCATGACACATTGTACGTTATTGTGTTAATTGTATATTAATTATTATGATTAATCTGTGGTGTTGTGGCGATGAGGTTCACGTCTGAACCTATCCCTGATTCTTTAGAATCTTTTATAGATTATCCTAGATGGATAATTAGTAAAGTATAAGTGTGATTATCGTGATCTGTGTTTAATGTGACTTCTATTGTCACAAGATGAGTAATGATAGGCCAAATATGATTGGCTATCATGGTCTACATGTGTGTTAGTGTGAGTTAGCTTGTAGGTCACAAGGTGACCGATGACAGGCTGTGGTGTTATTATTATTATAGTTTATGTGTGTGATTATGCAGGTTAGCTTGTAGGTTATGGGGTGACTGGATAAGCTATTCCTAATATGTATACCGTGATTGGTAATAGAAAATGTTTGTGTATATGTCGTGGTTTGTGCTAGCCGAGTGTGGTGGTCCGGCGCCTATTCCGGAATGCCTCTCTAGTCGGGTACCCCAGGTTCTTTGTGAGCCAGGCACGTGTGTTTGTTGTGCTCGGGGTTTTGTCCTGGTACAGTTTGGTACTGTTGAGGTCTGTGTCGTCTTCCTGGACACCCTCACTTCTGTGTTTAAGTTGTACGTCCTACTGAGGGAAAGACGATAGTAGGGCAGCGGCTTGTGTGTTTGTGGGTGTGCAGTCGCTTGTAGCGCGCTCGTAGTTGGGGGTACGGACACCAGTAGTCGACACTGGTCCCCATCTAGTCCTATTTTCCAGTGCCTCACTTTAGGGTGCTCCGGCCAGAGACCCTAGAGATTCCAGGCATGGGCCTGCAGCTGTGTGTCTGCAGGTGTGGTGTTGGTTGGTCTCCACAGTTGTTTGACATGTTCTCGTGGAGCGGCAGTTGGACCTTTTGTCCGTGACTGCGAGGCTGAGAGGTTGTTCTTGTGTTGTATTGTCCGGATTGGATACTGGCCTGATAAGCCAGTAGTCCGTACCCGTGTGGTGGCGTCGCTTCTTTCTGACTCGTGCTTTGCCACTGGCTGTGATTTGTGAGTTTGTGACTCATAGTCGAGGTTTAACCCGTTTGAGATGTGCCCTGGTGTTGGCACAGATGTAATTGTGGTTTGTGAGCGGAGACTCATAGATTGTGTTTACTTTGTGTGGAGTGCCCGTCTGTAACACCTTGATTTTGTTTATAAAAATACTTGGTCATTTGTGTATAATGCATGATGACGTTCCAATTAGCTCGAATATTACGCACACCTCCATTACTAAAATAAAGCTCGGTAATAAACACACAAGAGGCCCATAAATTAATAACCTAAATAAGTAAAATTATGTTGATGGAAAGGATTAAAATAGAATTATATTATATTAAAGAAATATATGGAATTTTATATATGTATATGTATATATATATATATATATCAATTATGGCACAGTGATTACGTAAGGTAATCATTGTTCATCCTACGTAACTTGGGTTACGTAAGAACTGTATTACGTGTTTAGCCCAGGTGAAATCCTTTCGAAGATTTCATCGCCATCGTTCGTTGCAATCTCGCATGCGGATAAACCCCACCTTTAAACCCCGCCAATGATCCTTATCTTATCCTCCCGCACATGCTGCTGCTGCTGCTATGCTTTGCTACTCCTACAACTGCTCTACTGTTACTACTGCTTTACTGCTTGGTGATGCTATGCTCTGCTACTGCTACTATTGTTTCCACGGAAGCCTGAGGAAGAGGCAGGAGGAGGCATTAGAAGCTATAGGAAGAGCTCCAGAAGCTTGTCTTCTTTCCAACTGAGGTAGGAAATCTAAACACTTTTGTAGGAGAGCTTCATTATAATAGGAGATTTCATTCCTCCCCCTTTCTATTCCAAGTTCCAGAGAGTTGCCATTTGAGTGATCGTTCCCAATAAGGGAGGCCCCCAGCCATAACCCTTAATGTTCCCTCTTTCCCCTCCATTCACATGTACAAAAGAAAATAGAGCATCGTTTGGTTTGTCACCGGAATCGGTCGACCGACCGATCAATTCTGTCGACCGATCCCTCCTTTTCCAGCCGCCCAAGAGAGAGAAAGAAGAGAGATGAGGGACCTAAAGCCTCCCACTTCCCCAGAAAAATATATACAAGTGTAGTATAGTCATATATCTTCTACTCCTGCTAATTTATTTCCATTCCTAGGCCCAAAAAAGTGGTGCGATTTGCATCCGTACGAGTCTGCGTTTTTCCGGAATCGATCGACCGACCTTGTCTTTTCGGTCGACCGATCCTACAGCCAAAACCCCACTTCCAGTACTGGGAAAGTCGGTCGACCGACTTTCCCAGGTCGGTCGACCGATTTTTCCAGATCGGACGACCGACCTCCCCACATCGGTCGACCGATTTTACATTTTTTTCAGACAGGTCTGTTCCTTCCTTAAGTGTCAGCAGATACGCTGCAAGACTGCAAACTCATACCTTATTTACATTCCATATCATAATTTGATGTTTCATTTACTTAAGATATTACATGTAAATAAGGAAGTACCCCCCTTTGAATCCAATAAAAATATCAGAAAAATCATATCTCTTACCAATAAAAAGTCAACTCTCTCACCGAAGAAGAAAAATGCGATTTTGGCGATTCCATCAAAATAGCGTTTTTCCAATCTCTCATAATTTGGCCTACCTAAAAATCTCATAATTCAAATAAACCTAGTAGAATGCTAGAAATCCAAGGTGCGGTGTGAAATGTTAAATACATATATGACTTCTCCAAGGGAGCCCTCTCTACTGAGACAAAAGTCAAACATATCCTACCCCTCCGATCGACCAATTTTCTCTTGAGTTCATACATGTTGTTTCAACTCGTTCCTTTCCTAGATTTCTCATATTATTTAGACTTGGACCAACCCTACTAACTAGCCTTACTTTGGCTTGCTATCATTATACTCTCACATTGAACTTGCTTTAATATTAGTATTACTTCAAGGTCTGCCGAACTATATTAAAAAGACTGATCAAATGAAAATGGTGACACCTTGGGTCTTCGGACTCTATTGGACCAATGCATGTGCAATGGGGCCGATCCAGTCCCGGGAGGAGCACCCGAACTCGGCCACTGAATCGGTCAATTCGAATTGTACCCGTCGAGAATGGATCTACTGGGTGTTTGGCATAACACCACCTACTGCTAAATTTAGTCTACATTTCCATGAACTGTATTATGGCATGAATTTCTTTACTGTTTAGTTCTGGGCAAATTCTTTTATGATATCTTCATTGAACTGTACTTCGATATCTATGTTGCGTCCTCTTATTGACTGTTATACTTACTGCTCTTTTCCTACTACTGTCCAACTTATATTTTGCAATTTCCTACTGGGCACGATTGCTCATAAATCCTACTTTCCTTTCAGGCATCTTAGATGGGTCTGACTCGCTAGGGGATTGTGCGCCGAGTGATCCATAAATTAGCAAACCTTACTTCTTTAGACTCTGTCACTTCAGTTGTTGTATATTTTAACTTTAAACTATCGGTACTTGTAACATATTATTCCGCTGCAACTTTCTATATATATACAAGACCGTCCCTGCTTGTATTAACTCGATCTTTCTATCACCCCCGAAAATAGTATATGAGTAGGACGTGACACCGTCGTTGGCACATATGTTGAGGTTTTACTGTGGTTGAGTACCTTGTGTGGTACTAGTGTGTTTACTGCTGTGTAGTGGTACCTCGTGGTGGTAAGTACCTATACCCTTTGAGAGTACCAATTTCTCGTGGTACATTGTGTATTAGCCTTTCAGATGTTGAGGTGGAGGTTGTGTGGTGTGACCTCCCACTTGTTGTGTTTTACCCTTCTTGGGTATGGTTCCGATTATGGTTTTAGTATGTGATGAACTAGCTAACTGTAGCCAGTCCTACTACCTTATGTGTGACTCTTGACGTATTGTGGTTTAGGGTATAATGGACCAGCTCTTGGTTTGCAGTCCAATTACCCTTGTGTTAAAGATTGCTCACATAGTTACTAACTTAGGCAGTGGTGGCCTGTACAGCTTATGGCTTAGGCAACCAGTTGTTGTTGTGGTTCGCCTGTGAAGCTTGTGGCCTAGGCAGAGGTATACATGTATGATCTGTAGCTTAGGCGACTAGTTGTTGTTGTAGTGCCTGTGAGGCTTGAGGCCTAGGCTTTACTGTTGTTGAGCGGACTCGTGGTATGGAGCTAGTCCTGTTGTTTCCTCTTACTTTCCGAGGCTGTGAATAGTTATGGTGTTTATATTTAATTGCAGTTTAAATTCAGTTGTTGTGAGCATGAAATGGTTTGGCTATATGTGTGACCAGTGAGACCCTTTGAGGTTGAGGTCTCTTTTGTTTAGTTCTTGTGGTTCTTTGGGGGCCTCCCTACTGAGCCTGTGACTTGTTGAGGCTCACTCCCCTATAGTTTTTTTCAGGGTTTGTCGAGTGTTCGGCTTGTGAAGACGTTGTGTCAAACTTGTACCACCAGCAGTAGTGTAGTAGTTAGGGTTGTGTGAGCTTGTGCTCCCTCGGGGTATGTCCCAGGTAGTTGTACTTTTATTTGGACATGTATTAATGTAATGTGACAATTGTAAATTAATATATGCAGGTATGAGCACATGTTCTTTCTTGTATCTTATACAGTTGTGGTTGTCTTTTATACTCTTACTGGACACGTGTGTGAGATATCCCTTGCAAGACTTCGGTCCGTTCGCGGGAGGCGGATCTGGTTATGGAGCCTTATTGGGCATAAATATCCCGGTCCGTCACAAGTCACTTCTAATTTCTCATAGATCTAGTTAACAAATTATGTTAATTTATAGAACAATTTTTTAAAATGGAAGAAGGTGTAGCAATTTGGATTTTTAAAATGAAGATAAATACATTTTTCTTATGAAATAATTTAAAAGCAATCAAGCAAAATTTAATTTAGTAGAAGATTTAAAGTACGACATGGGCCAAAGGAAGGCTTAAAATAGGTATAGGACCTTTAAAATTTGTAATATTAATAAATTTATTAATAAAATGAGTCAAATAAGTTAAAACTTAAGTTAAATAAGTCATTAAAGGAGTCTAAACGTTGTCCCAACGATGAAGATTCAAATTTTTGTCAAAATCCTAATCAAAATAAGAGTAAAAGAAGCAAATTAACCTCAATTATTTGAGTTAAATTAGAATTAGATTGGTGCCCTACATATAAGGCAAGAGTCAAAATATGACTCTTAATTAAAATCCTAACCCAATAAGAGAAGATCATTCTCTATCATAACCCTAATCAAATTTGGAGAAAAGAGGCTCTAATTGAGTAAAAATAATAATTAAAGAAAAATCGTAACTCTCTCTCTCTCTCTCTTCCCCTCTCCTAAAGTTATAGTCTCAATTAGACTCTTAAAAAGACAGTCTATAAATAAGACCTCAAATCCTCTTTGGCTAAACCCTAGGATGATTCTAAAAGCTATTGAATGAGGGAATTGAGCATGTTGTAAGGAGGGGAAGGAGAGCTTGAAAGATCCCTCTTGTTCTTCACGTTCTTCATCCCTTTCTCTGTTAAAGTAATCAAAAGTTTGTCACGTCCTACTCATAGACTATTTTCGGAGGTGACAGAAGAATTTAGATAAAGTAAATATGGATCGCCATTCATAATTACAAGGCAGTGCAGCGGAATAATACATTATATGAATTGATAGTTTCGGATTTAATATATACAATAACTTAGGTGGCAAAGACTAAAGAGAGCAGGGTTCGCTAAATTAGAATTCACTCGGGGCACAGTCCCCTGAGGAGTCAGTCCCATCTGAGATGTCTGAAAGGAAAGTAGGATTCATAAGCAATTGTGCTCAGTAGAAAATTTCGTCAATAATAAAAGTAAGATAGGACGGTAACATGGAAAGGAAAACATGTATACCAATCAAGGAGAGAATACAACTACGATACATAATAATACAGAAGTACAGTTCAATGAAGATATCGTAACAAAGTTTGCCCAGACCCAAACAGCAATAAAATTCAATCCATAATCTAGTTTATGGAAATATAGACTAATTTAACAGTAGTTGGTGTCATGCCAAACACCCAGTGGATCCATTTCGATTGACACATATTCGAATTGTACGATTCACTAATCAATTTGGGTGCTTCTCTCGAGACTGGATTGGTCCCATTTGCACAAGTATTGGTCCAATAGAGTCTGAAGACCCAAAGTGTCATCATTTCCATCTGATCAGTCTTTTAGTACGGTTTGAGCAGATTACTAAAGAACATTAATAGTAATAAAGCATGTTTATGGCAAAAGTGCAATGATAATAAGACAAGTTAAGATTAGCAAGTTAGGTTGGCCCACGTTTAAGTGATATAGAGTCTATATAAGAAAACTGTGAAAGAGAACAAACGAGGACAACCATGAACTTGGTTTTGGTATTTTAGAAGGAAATCGGTAGACCGACCTAGTCAGTAGCTGGTTCTAAATTTCAGGGGAAAGTCGGTCGACCGGAATGAGGAAATCGATCGACTGGAATGAGGAAATCGATCGACCGACCTAGCCAGTAGCCGATTTTGGGTTTTATTGTGGGATTAGTCGATCGAATTGATGAAGTTGGTCGACTAGAAAGGTGGGATCGGTCGATCGATCTCTAGTTTCGATTGACTGATTCTAGAAAATTCCGAAAATACACAGGTCAAAATCGCACCACTTTTTCTGGCTTAGGAATAGAAACAAGCAGGAATAAAAGAGCAAGAACTATTCTGTCATGCCCCGCCAATTTATCAACGGAATAAATTGGAGAGGCATGAACAACGTGTATGGTAACGTAAATTGCGCATACATTCGCAAATATCAGAGCAACTAATTAATAATAATTGCAATAAAACTCATTATTTTATTGATAATTCATCTAAACTATTACAACCACTAATTCACATCGGTTTGACTTTCTTAATAGCGGCCTGTCGCCCAGACATGATTCAAGTCTTAATCGCGGGTTCCTGTGTGGACACGATGCAAGAATCCAGTGCCTATAAAATAGACCCCCGAGGGTAGCCATTTCATCCAACCCTCTCCACCCCGGCGGAGCCCTGCGGATTCTCCCTGCGACTTCCTCACGGCGGAGCCCTGCCGGATCGGCGACCCAACTCCTCCACCGGTGTTCGGAGCCGTCTGTCCTCCTCACGCACGTCGGAGCAAGCGGGAGCTTCGTCCTCGTCTTCCTCCACCCGTCCAATCAGCATCGCCGCCACGACACATACCACTCGAGGAAGCACCCCCTCCCGTTTCTCTTTTCATTTACCTCCTTTAGGCCCCACGTGGTCCTTCTCCCTTTTTTTATATACACACACACACCTATATTTTAGGGGTTTAAAAACCACCACCCAAGGTGTGTCCTTCCCCATGTCGTTCATTTATTTTTAGAATTTGTATACTGCACATTCGGCTAATCCCCTCTCCTTTTCTTTGTCTTTTTGCAAGGTAATCATTCGAAAAACACCCTCTACCACGGCCGACCATGCTCGTAGAGGAAGAGAGGACCCACATCATCACTACAAGAAAAATCGGAAATAGAGACCGAAATATTCGGTCTCTATTCGGTCTCTAAACAGCTCAGAGACCGAATAGGGACCGAATAGTGACCGAATATGTCGGTCAAAAACTTCTGGTCACAAATCTGTGACCGACTAAATTCGGTCCATATTCGGTCACTAAATAGGGACCGAATAAGATCGGTCCCTATTTAGGGACCGAAAGTATTCGGTCCCAGTTCGGTCCCCAAGATAGAGACCGAATAGGGACAGAATATTCGGTCCCTAGTTAGGGACTGAACATTCGGTCACTATTCGGTCCCTATTTGTAGGGACTGAATGGGACCGAATGTTCGGTCTCTATTTAGGGACCGATCTTATTCGGTCCCAATTCAGTCCCTACAAATAGGGACTGAATTGGGACCGAATTATTTCGGTCACTATTAGGGACCAAAATAATTCGGTCCCTAAATAGGGACCGAAATGATTCGGTCCCTATTTAGGGACCGAATAGGGACAGAATATTCGGTCCCTAAATAGGGACCGAATCATTTCGGTCCCTATTTAGGGACCGAATATTCAGTCCCTATTCGGTCCCTAAATAGGGACCGAATTATTTCGGTCCCTAATCGGTCTCTATTTTTTAAAATATATTTTTTAAAATAATACATTTTAAGAAAATAACCTGCGTAATAAAATAAATAATATCCACAACAATAATAATTGTCCACAATAAAAATGTCTACAACACAAAAATAATAAAAATATCCACAACAAAACAATAATAAAATGTCGACAACATCAACAATAATAAAAATATCCACAACACAAGAATAATAAAATGTCCACAACATCAGAATAATAAAATGTCCACAATAAGAATAAAAATATCCACAACATCACAATAATATAATGCCAACAACAATAATAAAATGTCTACAACAATAATAATAATGAAATGAAAATCACGATGCCTCGTCTTCGTCTTCATCCTCGTGTCCTCCCACTCCACCCGATGAAGGAACCTACAATACATATATAACAATAATAAGTTAAAATTAAATACTATTATAAGCAATAACTTATTTTAGAAGCATAAATTAAATAAAACTATAAGCAATGGAGGTCAATTAGATGAGTATTTCTAATTTTGGACCATGAAACCAAAGTTCTTCATTTTTTAACTAAACTAACTTGGTTAAGACGACTTGGCGCGTCGCGGTCAAACCGGGAGTCCGAATTGAACTATGTCAGTTTCCACAAGACACACTCATCGGCCCGACCGTGCTGGAACAAACAGAGGCAAATCGGAAGAGTATTTCTAACATTGGACCCTCAAACCGAAGTTTTTCATTTTTTAACTAAACTAACTTGGTTAAGACGACTTGGAGCGTCAAGGTCAAATCGGGAGTCCGAATTGAACTCCGTCAGTTTCCACAAGTCACACTCATCGGCCCGACCGTGCTGGAACAAACCGGAGGCCAATCGGATGAGTATTTCTAATTTTGGTCCCTCAAATCGAAGTATTCATTTTTTAACTAAACTAACTTGGTTAAGACGACTTGGAGCGTCGAGGTCAAACCGGGAGTCCGAATTGAACTCCGTCAGTTTCCACAAGTCACACTCATCGACCCGACCGTGTGGAACAAACCGGAGGCCAATTGGAAGAGTATTTCTAATTTTGGACCCTCAAATCGAAGTATTTCATTTTTTAACTAAACTAACTGGTTAAGATGACATGGCGCGTCGCGGTCAAACGGGAGTCCGAATTGAACTCCGTTAGTTTCCACAAGTCACACTCATCGACCCGACCGTGCTAACACAAACCGGAGGCCAATGGAAGAGTATTTCTAATTTTGGTCCCTCAAATCGAAGTATTTCATTTTTTAACTAAACTAACTTGGTTAACACGACTTGGAGCGTCGAGGTCAAACGGGAGTCCGAATTGAACTCCGTCAGTTTCCATAAGTCACACTCATCGACCCGACCGTGCTGGAACAAACCGGAGGGCAATCGGATGAGTATTTCTAATTTTGGACCCTGAAACCGAAGTTCTTCATTTTTTAACTAAACTAACTCGGTTAAGACGACTTGGAGCGTCGCGGTCAAACCGGGAGTCCGAATTGAACTCCGTCAGTTTCCACAAGTCACACTCATCGGCCCGACCGTGCTGGAACAAACCGGAGGCCAATCGGATGAGTATTTCTAATTTTGGTCCCTCAAATCGAAGTTTTCATTTTTTAACTAAACTAACTTGGTTAAGACGACTTGGAGCGTCGAGGTCAAAACGGGAGTCCGAATTGAACTCCGTCAGTTTCCACAAGTCACACTCATCGACCCGACCGTGCTGGAACAAACCGGAGGCCAATTGGAAGAGTATTTCTAATTTTGGTCCCTCAAATCGAAGTTTTCATTTTTTAACTAAACTAACTTGTTAAGACGACTTGGAGCGTCGAGGTCAAACCGGGAGTCCGAATTGAACTCCGTCAGTTTCCACAAGTCACACTCATCGACCCGACCGTGCTGGAACAAACCGGAGGCAATCGGATGAGTATTTCTAATTTTGGTCCCTCAAACCGAAGTTTTCATTTTTTAACTAAACTAACTTGGTTAAGACGACTTGGAGCGTCGAGGTCAAACCGGGAGTCCGAATTGAACTCCGTCAGTTTCCACAAGTCACACTCATGACCCGACCGTGCTGGAACAAACCAGAGGCCAATTGGAAGAGTATTTCTAATTTTGGTCCCTCAAATCGAAGTATTTCATTTTTTAACTAAACTAACTTGGTTAAGACGACTTGGAGCGTCGAGGTCAAACCGGGAGTCCGAATTGAACTCCGTCAGTTTCCACAAGTCACACTCATCGACCCGACCGTGCTGGAACAAACCGGAGGGCAATCGGATGAGTATTTCTAATTTTGGTCCCTCAAATCGAAGTATTTCATTTTTAACTAAACTAACTTGGTTAAGACGACTTGGAGCGTCGAGGTCAAACCGGGAGTCCGAATTGAACTCCGTCAGTTTCCACAAGTCACACTCATCGACCCGACCGTGCTGGAACAAACCGGAGGCAATCGGATGAGTATTTCTAATTTTGGTCCCTCAAATCGAAGTTTTCTTTTTTAACTAAACTAACTTGGTTAAGACGACTTGGAGCGTCGAGGTCAAACCGGGAGTCCGAATTGAACTCCGTCAGTTTCCACAAGTCACTCATCGGCCGACCGTGCTGGAACAAACCGGAGGCCAATCGGATGAGTATTCTAATTTTGGTCCCTCAAATCGAAGTATTTCATTTTTAACTAAACTAACTTTGTTAAGACGACTTGGAGCGTCGAGGTCAAACCGGGAGTCCGAATTGAACTCCGTCAGTTTCCACAAGTCACACTCATCGACCCGACCGTGCTGGAACAAACCGGAGGCAATCGGATGAGTATTTCTAATTTTGGTCCCTCAAACCGAAGTTTTTCATTTTTTAACTAAACTAACTTGGTTAAGACGACTTGGAGCGTCGAGGTCAACCGGGAGTCCGAATTGAACTCCGTCAGTTTCCACAAGTCACACTCATCGACCCGACCGTGCTGGAACAAACCGGAGGCCAATGGAAGAGTATTTCTAATTTTGGTCCCTCAAATCGAAGTATTCATTTTTTAACTAAACTAACTTGTTAAGACGACTTGGAGCGTCGAGGTCAAACCGGGAGTCCGAATTGAACTCCGTCAGTTTCCAAAGTCACACTCATCGACCGACCGTGCTGGAACAAACCGGAGGGCAATCGGATGAGTATTTCTAATTTTGGTCCCTCAAACCGAAGTTTTCATTTTTTAACTAAACTAACTTGGTTAAGACGACTTGGAGCGTCGGGGTCAAACCGAGAGTCCGAATTGAACTCCGTCAGTTTCCACAAGTCACACTCATCGGCCCGACCGTGCTGGAACAAACCGGAGGCCAATCGGATGAGTATTTCTAATTTGGTCCCTCAAATCGAAGTTTTCATTTTTTAACTAAACTAACTTGGTTAAGACGACTTGGAGCGTCGAGGTCAAACCGGGAGTCCGAATTGAACTCCGTCGTTTCCACAAGTCACACTCATCGTCCGACCGTGCTGGAACAAACCGGAGGCCAGTCGGATGAGTATTTTTATTTTGGACCCACAAACCTAATTTTTTCATTTGTTAACTAAACTAACTTGCTAATGTAAGTTTGGGCGTCGACCTCAAGGGAGTCCGAATTGATGACGCCGGTTTTCCACAAGTCACACTCATCGCCCCGACCGTTCTGAAAAAAATCGGAGGCCAATCGGATGAGTATTTCTAATTTTGAACCCCCAAACCTACCTAAGTTCTCCCTTTTTAACTAACCTAACTCGCTTAACAAGAAATTGTGCGTCGATCAACCCAAATTAAAGTTAAACTAAGTTAACTGTTAAAATAAACCTCTGAAATAAATAAATTTACTCATGTGAGGGCGTGTGCTGATGTCGATGGTGCTGCCTGTGGAGGAGGTGCTGCCTGTGGAGGAGGAATGTTGATCTGGAGAAGGCCTGGGAGATAACCTGGGAGAGGGACTGGGAGAGCTGGGCCTGTAGTGCATCGGTCACCTGCATCTGCATCTGGGCCAGACGAGTCTCCATCGAATCCGTCAGACGAGACTCTAAGCCCGATATCCTACTGTCAATGAAGCCCATCAGCTGTCCTGGAGAAGTACCTGGAGTACCAACTCCTGCGTGGAATGCACTGGTCTGTGACCCTGAGCTGGATCCTCCAGATAACACCGGCTCGTGTCGATGCTGTGCCCAAAACCATACACATGGCCTTTCTTTGGGGCCCCAGATGCCGCAACCCATACCTCAGGATCTAACGGCGGCTGCTCGTCCTCCCCGACGTACTTCTCTGTCATTGTTGGCTGTATGACTCCTGCAAGAAACCAGAAAAAAACGATAGTAGTTAATATTCATATTAATGTGAAAAATTAAATAGTGAATCTTCTAAATACTTACTGCAACCACTCGGGCTCTATCGCTAATGTATACATCCGTTCCTTTTTTCTTGTGTGTTCTATCGAACACCTCGGAAAATGTCGGCTGCCTTTTTAGCTCCTTCTCCTATTTCACAGAAAAAACATGACATAAATGAGTACCTTTATAAATAAAAGAGACCAGAAATGGACAAATTACTTACCAATCTGGACTGATGGGTCGCAAAAGAGACAGACCCACCAGTATGCATGTTTGCTTCTGGATTCGCAGCCCGATTAACTTTCATTATTGAGGATGTTTGTTGCCATCTCTCTGCAGCCCAGATGTTGCAAAGAGTTTCCCAATATTCTCCCCTCATCCAACTGGGCGCCGCTCCCTCCAAAGCGTCGGGTCGCACTCTAAGAATTAAATTTACCAATACGAAATTACAATACATGAAACATCTGATACAAGTGCTCCTGGACCTCCATCGAAAATCATTGAATCTATGAATTGGCCCAGGAAAATGTGCTTGTAACGTTCTTGTGATGAATTGAGATGCTTGAGTAGGCTCTATTTTATCACTGCAATGATGTAACTGCATAATGTCAATTTCTGAACTAAATCACTTCATTGCCCATAAGAAATACATACATGTTGATTACGTACCCATTAATCCAGACCTCCCGCAGAGTGCTCTCATAAAAAAACTACCTCTGCCCTCCTGCAGACTACCAGCATCCTCTGGCACCGAACCTGGAAATAATGATGAACAACATGAGTAATGTACAAAAATACTAAATAATGACTACAGAAATACCCTAACAGTTAAATATACAAATCTACTGGTGCATCTGGAGAAGTGTAGAGTGACCTGAGCATGTGACATTTTAATGGCATCAGAATTAATGCATACATTAAAGTATAACTTTACATATACATACCAGCTACTACGGAGGAGACTCGGAGGATGCACCAACAGCTGTAACTAGAATAGAACGCATAAGTAATGAGGAGATGAATGCACAATAAAAGTACATTTGTAAATATACATACCTGCAGGCACGGTAGGAGCAGAAGAACTAGAAACTGTAGCATTCTAATAACATAATAATATATAAATAATTACTACAAAAATACTTGGAAATTGAAATATACATACCTGCAGGCACGCTAGGAGATGCAGAAGAAGGACCAGCAACTGTAACAATTCTAATAACATTAATAATATGTGTAAATAATGACTAAAAAAAATACTTGAAAATTGAAATATACAAACCTAGTCCGCTAGGTAGAGGAGGTGTCCGCTCACTCGAAGGAGAAGCAGAAACTGTAACAATTTAATGGCATTAACACTACACAAGTACACATAAATAATATACAGAGAAAAATACACAGCTGATGACTATATTAGAAAAATATACATACCAGATGCGGGGAACAAAGCCCTCCCACGAATGCCCCTCCTAGAACTGCTACCAGATCTTCCTCCACGCACCATATCTTCATAGAGAACATAAAATCATAATGTTTACTAGTCAATGCTTATATTGAAAGTGAGCTGCTTTAAATATACTCTACAAGTGTGAAAAATTCTACCATAGTTTAATTGATATCCATTTCCTCCTCAGATGATGACGATATGTCTAATTCAACCCCATCTTCATCATCATCTTCACATTCATCACTGGTATATTCTCTTCCTCACCAGAACTTTCATATTCAATATCTGTACGACGAGCACTACTGTCTTTCATCTCACGTGGATCGACTTCTTCGACCTCATTTCCGTGAGACAAGGACATTGGTGCTTCGGGTCTTCTCCAATATGAGTTGTCAACTCTACATCTTCAACAAAGTCTTCTTGAAAGAATTCTGCGTTGATCTCTTCAGCTGTCTGATCAGTCATGTCCAATTCATAAAGAGAATAGTCTTGACTTAACTCTGCAAACTACCCACCAATCATTCGTTCTTTGTTTGTACATGAAGGATAGCTTGTATAATACACTTGCTGGGCTTGTGTGGCTAAGATGAATGGCTCATAAGTATTCAATTTTGACTTATGCTTAAGCTCGACAATCCCATGTGTTGTGTCATTTCGAATGGAATTCGGATCAAACCAATGACACTTGAACAAGAATATATGATTGTCTTGTCCTAGATATTGCAATTGTAGGATCTCCTCTACAATACCATAGTAGTCATACTCACTTTCATTGTATGTACTTCCTTTACACATACGCCACTGTTCATGGTAGATTTATTCTGCCCATAGTCTTTCGTATGAAACCTATACCCATTGACAATAAATCCAGGATAATTCTGTGCAATTTTGGATGGGCCGTAGGCTACCTGACGAACTCTTTCATCAGTAATTAAACCTTCTTGCACCTGCGTGTAGAAAAGGCTAGTTATAAAGTGAAATGAATTTTGTTGAATATCTTTGACGGTGTACACTTACGCGTTGTCTTAGCCATAAGGCCAATGACTTCTCTCGTTCTTTTCAACCTCAAAATCAGTGAGTGTGGATTTTTTGTATTAATTCTGAATCAAATTGTCTGCAATATGAATAGCAGATCACATTGAATAGGTAGAATAAAGGCAAAAAACTTACATATAAATTTAAATTGTGAGATTAGTACTTACTCAACATAACATTCTAGCTCAGAACAATTTAAAAGAATATATATCTCTGCGGCACATAACTCTCTGTCATCCAGCATTCGAGTTGAAGAACGTCCGAAGGCACGTCCAGGATGAGTAAATATTGAGAGTCGATTTGAACCGACAGATTCCCCCCATCATCATTACGTGGAGGTTGTGTCCGACGAGTTTGAATGTCTGCTTCAAAGTACATTGCACAAAAGTTAGAGATTTCCTCCATATGGTATGCCTCAGCATAGAACCCTCCACTTTTGCTTTATTTCGGACTTTCATTTTAAGGTCATGCATACACCTACATCCACAATGTAAGAGACAATTAGAAAAGCTATCACTTACTAAGGTGCAATCGTACGAAGGAAATAGTTCATATTTGCATATACCTCTCAAATGGATACATCCATCTATATTGTACTGGGCCCTCCGACCTTTGCTTCATATGGTAGATGTACGAGTAAATGCTCCATTGAATCGAAGAAACCAGGTGGAAATATCTTCTCCAACTTGCATACAGTGGTGACCACATTCTGTTCGATAGTTTGCACATCCTGAAGCCTGAGTTCTGATGCAGATAGAATCGTGAAAAATCGACTCAACTCAGATAACGCTCCCCATAAGCTTCGGCAAGATGTCACGAAATGCAATAGGTAGCAACCTTTGCATGAATACATGGCAGTCGTGACTCTTCATTCCATATATCTTTCCCTCACTGACGTTGACAGAACGAGCATATTTGACACATAACCGTCAGGAAATCTCAGTTGTTTCAGCCACTGACACACTTGCTTTACTTGTCCTCCTCCAAGCACATAAACTGCTTTTGGTTTACTTGATTTCCCATTTACTTCAACAATTTCTAACTCTGGACGTTTACAGAGCATGGACAAGTCCAAGCGTGCATTCACATTGTCCTTTGTTTTACCTTTGATATCCATAACTGTGTTGAATACATTATCAAAGACATTTTTCGATATGCATCACGTCTAGATTGTGCCGCACAAGAAGAGTCGACCAATAAGGTAGCTCCCAGAAAATGCTTTTCTTCACCCAGTTGTGCTCCTTCCCAAAACCTGAAAGGTGTCGGGTACTGCCCATCTGTTGTGTGATATCTGGCAAATTTTCAACATGTGCTGCCATATCATGACCGGACAACCTCTCGAATATAACTTCATCTCGTTCCTTTCTGTTCTTTAGGAATGCATCTTTTTGTCTTCTAAAAGGGTGATCAGCTGGTAAAAACTGACGATGGCAATCAAACCAGCAGGACTTCCCACCATGTTTAAGTACAAACGATTTGGTATTATCCATACAATACGGACATGCTAGCCTCCCATGTGTGCTCCAACCAGATAGCATTCCATATGCAGGAAAATCACTTATAGTCCACATCAATGCCGCCCTCATGGTGAAATTTTGCTTTCTAGATGCATCATAAGTATTGACCCCCAGTCCATAATAATTTCAATTCATCAATCAACGGTCTTAGATAGATGTCTATATTTTTGTAGGACTTTCGGACCAGGAATCAATAAGGACAGGACAAATTCTCTCGCTTCATGCACATGCTCGGAGGAAGGTTGTATGGTGTCACGAACACTGGCCAGCTGGAGTAGGAAGCCACTGAACCTCCAAATGGATTAAATCCGTCAGTGCATAAACCAAGCCTCACATTACGTGACTCCCTTGAGAAGATAGGATAAACATGGTTGAAATGAATCCAAGCTTCGCCATCTGCAGGATGAGTCATAATATCCATGTCCCGACGTACTCTTTCTGCATGCCACCTCATATGTCCAGCTGTCTTTGAAGACATATACATCCGCTGCAGCCTGGGTGTAAGGGGAAATATCGCAATGACGCATAAGGTATATCCTTTCCCCTAGAATTGACCCCTCTTTTAGGTTTAAATCTATCATGACGGCAAACTGAACAGGATACCATATCTGCATTCTCTTTGTCATACAACATACAATGATTAGGACATGCATCTATTTTCACATATCCAAGTCCTAAATCATTCACCATCTTCTTGGCACGATAAAAATTTGGAGGCAGCTTTTCATCTGGAGGTAACATGCTCTTGATGATGAGGAGGAGACGATCAAAGCAATTCTCAGAAATATGAAATTCAGATTTCAAGTTCAACAACTGTGACACCGCTGACAACCGAGTGTGCTTTTGACAACCATCCCACAATGGCTCATCAGCATCCTTAAGTAACTGATAGAATCTTTCGGCTCCCTTATTCGGCACGTCTTCAGCGTATACAGGATCCACATGTACACTGAATGCCGGACCAGCAGCATCTACAACCATATCCACGTACGTACTTGTGCCTTCCACATTACTAGGCTCGTGCGACCAGAAGTCCTCACCATGACATGTCCAATTCATATAACCTTCAACAAACCCTTTTCTGTATAAATGGCGTTGAACTTCCCATGGGGAATTCCACTTCAAATTTTTACAAATCATACAAGGACATCGGATGCCACCTTGCCTGTCTACTTCTGCATTTGGATTCCCCAATGCAAACTGAACGAAATTCTCAACTCCGACCCTAAACTCCTGGGACACCACATGATCAACTATTCTGCGATACATCCATGAACGGTCTGAAGCCATTGCTGTCCTACGCCCAAACAATATCAATAGACAAATAACTTTAAAATTCTAAATCACACATCCTTCGACGCAACCGAAATGAATAGGAAGGATTTATTATTTAGATTATCACTTTTTACCCATCTGTGAATATTTGATCGCACTCAGATGACCATTTACTATGTGATTGTATTATTTGCTGAAAATTTCGGCAGCATCTCCCCACACCTCTCCGATATACCAAAAATATTTATTGATTAGATATTTTCTTAAACACTTACTAATAAGTGGTTAAGAAAATATTCTAAATCAATAAAGGTATATCAGAGAGGAGTGAGTAGACACACCCGAAATTTTCAACAAATAATACAAGCACATAGTAAATGACCACCTAACTGCGATCAAACATTCACAGACTGTCCAAAACGGGACAATTCAGGACTTTGAGTTAGATATACACGTTCTCATCTTTGAAAATAAGACTCGTGCACATCAATCCCAAGTCTTGAACGGGAGGTTCATTGACACGGGCTTAACACGCTCTCGTGAAGTGTGTGCAGTGTTAAAAAGAAAATAAAACTAAAGCATGCATATAAACAAGTGCAATAATAACCCACATAAATATGAAAAGAAAATAAAACATGGAGATAGTTTATTGAGATTTATCTCCAATGCTGATAAGTTCTAATAAAATTACCTGCATGCAGTCATAACTTTACAATGGAGAATCCTATTAAACAAGAAGTACTAATCTGTGAGTTGGCTACAAGAAGCCTATTAGATTTTTTACATGCATGTGAATAATACATATGAAAGAGACTCAAAATCTACCCACCGTCTGAGATTTAGAAATTCCAATTGCATAAGTGTTATCATATTCATGCTTCTGTCACCAAATTGAATAAATTGTCTTTCATCTCTAAGCTTATACATTACAGGAGGAGTTAAATGATCTATAGAAGCTGAATTTGATAATTTTGTAATATAAATTAAGTACAAAAAAATACCTAATGAAGCAGTTAGAAACTGGATAGAATCTGAGTAGTAACCTCCTTTCCCTGCCACATATGGTTAATGAAAGGTATTATAGTTCCTAGAACTTAAGTTAATAAAAAATTAGAGTGAATATAAAATTTAAAGAAAAATGAAAAGATAGCACCGTAGCTACATTGCGACAGTGCTACAGAGGGGGAAATGAACAAAATAGAGTTGCAAACTGTGCTTAAGATTGTGCTTAAAACTATTCGAAAATTATGGCATTAATAGAGTTGCAAACTGTGCTTAAAACTCATGAATTTAGTATGAACAAAATAAAAAAATAGGATATCTAATTGTAGTTAACCATGCATTTCTGTAAAAAATATAAAAGTAGAAGAAGAAGAACATAGATAGATTTTGGTAGCTCTACTGATAAGGAGGCAGAAATCCATGGTTCATCCTGCTTCTGAATCTGCTTAAGAGACTATGGAAAGAGAAACCTGGATCACAATGAAAATTTCAGTCATCCTGAAATGGAAGGAATTTGACATGTAAGGGACAACATACAGATCACAGAAGCTATCCAAAACCCAGACAGAGCACCACAAGAATTTAGAAGTACAAGCTAAACATCTCCCAACTTCTTCAAACTCGAAGGTGATCACCAAGATCAATCACATGGCAGAAAAGGAATAGGGCTGCCGGATCCAGGGTGGCTAATTTTGACTTGCAATGGTCATCACACCTAATTCTGCTGCACAGCGCCCACCCACCCCCACCACCCCAAACTGTTCCACTCCCCACTGAAACACCCCAACCCCATCATTGGAGCCCCACCCCCACTACACCCTCCCCACTGGACCCCCCCCAACCTCCTTCTGCAAAGTCGCCCCCCCCCCCCCACCTCACTCACTGCAAAGCTCCCCAGGGAGAACCCCTCGCCTGGTGACCCCCCCCCCCACACCCCCGCCGGAACACCCCCCTCCCTGCACAGCCCCCACAAGCCCCTACTCCATACACAGGCCGCCCACCCTGCGCAGTCCCCCCAACCCCCCCTGCCTGCACAGCCCCCCCCCCCCCCCCCCCTCCCCAGACACATCACAGACCCCCCCCCATCCCGACTGCGAGGCCCCACCTCCTTGCGCAACCCCCCCCCCCCTCCTTAGCCTCCTCCCCCCTCCCACAACGGGCATCTCTCATCCCCACACATATAGAGACAAGTAGAGAGAGGCCACAGAGACAGTCAGAGAGAGAGAGAGAAAGAGAAGTTACCGATCGACCAGTGGCAGTGGTGAGAGGCGACGGAGACGGAGGGGCTGGGTCGAGGGGCAATGGCGGCGACGGGTCGACGACCACGATGGACAGCGTCGGTGGCGACGAGTCCGACGACCCGATGGACAGCGTCGGCGGCAAGGGTCCGACCACCACGGCGGAGAGCGTCGGTGGCGTTGTCCGGTGGTGGCGCGAGTTCGGCGTCGGCGAGAGGAGAGAGAGAGTCGGATGGAGGAGAGAGAGGGAGCGCGAGTGGGGAGAGATATGGACAGCCACTGCGCGAGGAGTCGCCGGCCGCCAGGGACCCGAGGGTCGGCGGCCGATGGCGAGGCGAGGATCGTCGGGGAGGAGGCAGGAGGGGTCCGAGGGCGGAGGGATTTCAGATTAGGTCGATTTGGGGGAGACTCGGGAGAGGGGGTTTAGGGTAGGGTTTAAATATGTATATTTATATATTAGATATGAGCCATTAGATGTACGATCTAATGGTCAGTATTAATCTAGTTTCGGATCGGATCTTAAACAGAGCGATCTCTTATTTCCGCGTCCGCTCCGTTTATTATTCGGATAATATCTGTATCCGAATTCGCTCCGTCAGATATCTGTTAAACGGATACGGATAGACTTAATCGGATACGAATTCGGATCGGATCCCAGATATATCCGGATCCGTTTACAGCCCTAGTCAGGAGTACAACAGATTTCCACTCAAAATCGATAGAAATAAAAGGCCAATGGCTCGGGCATTCTCGATGCTCCACTCAATCGATAGAATGGGGATCTCTCACCTGCAGCACCACACGTCGGTCTTCTTAGCCAAGAAGCAGGCGAAAGTCTCTGCTGTTTTAGAAGATGTCGAAGACACCGACGAAGAAGAAACGACGTTGTCCAAGAATGTTGCACGGGACGGCGACGACCACCTTGGCCAGGAGGCTCGCTGCTCGGCTCGGGGTGATGGGAGAGGCCGAAGAGCAGGGGCTCCGACACCTGCTGTGTAGCAAAGAAAGAGGAGAGGTCGAACTGAGACCGGAGGGAGAAGGCTGCGTGACCAGATTAGGGGCTTTTTAGGGTTGTTTCGGTTCAATCGGTTTCGGCTCAATTAAGGAAGAAAAATCGAACCGAACATATTTACCATTAAACCGGTTTTGATTCGGTTCATTGACCTGAACTTTAGTTAGTTGAACCGAACCGAACGGTTCGGTTTCGGTTCGGTTTATCGGTTGGACCGAGAAATGAACATCCTAAGCATAGCATCACCAACACAAAGCAGTAGCAGCAATAAAGCATAGTAACAGTAAGCAGTTGTAGGAGTAGCAAAGCATAGCAGCAGCAGCATGTGCGGGAGGATAAGATAAGGATCATTGGCGGGTTTAAAGGTGGGGTTTATCCGCATGCGAGATTGCAACGAACAATGGCGATGAAATCTTCGAAAGGATTTCACCTGGGTTAAACACGTAATACAGTTCTTACGTAACCCAAGTTACGCAAGATGAACAGTGATTACCTTACGTAATCATTGTGCCATAATTGATATATATATATATATATATTTCCATATATTTCTTTAATATAATATAATTCTATTTTAATAATCCTTTTCCATCAACATAATTTTACTTATTTAGGTTATTAATTTATGGGCCTCTTGTGTGTTTATTACGAGCTTTATTTAGTAATGGAGGTGTGCGTAATATTCGAACTAATTGGAACGTCATCATGTATTATACACAAATGACCAAGTATTTTTATAAACAATCAAGGTGTTACACATTTACAGCCCTAATTTCGATAGATAACAAACATACGATTAAAGTGTGAGTTCGTTGTGTGTGTAGACCTGAGAATTCAGATTAATTATTTAAAATTTTGAGAAAGTCCATATTGTTCTCCATATTCTGGAAGAAAAAAAGAGCTTTTTATTTCGCCTAGAATATGGGTGTGTCGACCTAATTAAGTCACTGGAGACATGAGTTATAGTTGATTTGAAATTAACAGAGTGTGTCAACCTGAATAGAAGAGAGTGTTGACACTCTGAAGGAAAGTGTCAACTCTCTACAAGGTATTGGTCGATACTATGAAGGGATAGGTCGACGCTATAAGGGATAAATCGGTCAACACTACTGGATAGATAATGGTGACAGTACTACTGGTATATAGATAGTGTTGACACATGAGTACGGATAGTCAACACTAGTACTGCATAGATAGTGTTGACACTACTGGATAGATAGTGTTAACTGACACTACTAGATAGATAGGTCAACACTACTGGATAGATGTGTTGACACTACTATACTATTTCCAAACACAGTCAAAAGAAAGAAGAAGAATAAGAATCCTTCAATTCACAAGAACACTTGCCTAGCTAAGACTGAGTATTAGCTAAAACACGTAAGTATACCTAATATCTTTTGGACATTATTTTATCTTTTCTTTTATTAACACACACACACAACACACATATAAATATAATATAGATATACTAATAAATTAATACACTTTTACCATACCTACCACTACTTACACATGTTCACATTTAGATGCAGGTTAAATCTTACGTAAACAAGTTTATGGTAAATTTTTATTTAAAATTTTCCTGAAAAAATATTTATCAAGTATAAATTATCCTAAAAGTAGAAAATCATATTTACCTCATTACCGTGCATCAAAAATTCTCAATATCCACATTTTTGGTATAAACATATTTTTATGATAATTATGATAATTTCGAACTAATTTCATTACCAAATCCAGTCTCAATTCGGTCTAAATTTCAGTCTCATTTCGGTCCCAAATATAGAGACCGAATTATTCGTCCTATTCGTCCCTGAATTACAAATAATTCGGTCCCAAAATAGAGACCGAATTTTTCAGTCTCATTCGGTCCCTATTCGGGACTGAATAGGGACCGAAATTATTCGGTCCCAAATATAGAGACCGAATACTTCAGTCCCTATTCAGTCCCTGAATAGGGACCGATAGGACCGAAAATATTCTTCCAAAAATAGAGACCGAATAATTTTGGTTCCCTATTCGGTCCCTGAATAGGGACCGAATAGGGACCGAAATTATTCGGTCCCAAATATAGAGACCGAATACTTTCGGTCCCTATTCAGGCCGAATAGGGACCGAAATTATTCGGTCTCTATTTTTGGGACTGAAATTTTCAGTCTCTATTCGGTCCCCTATTTGGGACCGAATAGGGACCGAAAATTTGGTCTCTAAATCAGTCTCTATATGCGCTTTTTCTTGTAGTGCCTCTCCGCGCAATCTCCCCGCCAAAAAGGTACGCTCGCGATCACTCCTCCCATCTCGCACCCCTCGCCGTGCATCTCCATTCGGCACCCTCGCGTGCCTGGAGATCACGATCTTTTATTTTCCGTATTTTCCCGCTTTCCACTCCATATCCACACACCCATCGTTTATCTTTTATCCCCCCCTCTTTGTCCACGATAGGAGTTCCCGATGAACTCAAAGCGGCATCTACAATGGGTAGACTTTAAATAATATGGGTCGATAGCCGATTATGATATTTGGACCAATGAACAATCTTGGCCCATGAATAAATCTTTTAATAAAAAGGATAATTAAAAACCCATTAAGTAAAGTGAACATGGGTTGTACAATTAGGCTCACATGAGATATTGGGCAAAGAGCCCAAATGATGAAGATTAGAAATACTGGCATAAATAATATTAATTGAATTAAAAATTGAAAATTACTGAATAAGTGTGATAAATAGATTTAAATAAGAATAAATGGTGAATAATTAGAATTAAATCAATACCCATTAAGTTAAATTAGTAATGGTTTTTATAATGGTCCTAACATGGATTGTTGAGCCAAAATATAGAGCCCATCATGAGAGAGTTAAATGTGAAATTTGTATTAAATATAGTAATAATTAGAAAAAGAGATAAGATAAATAATAAATGACATGTATATATCTCTCTCTAAAAAGAGTCATAATCCTATCCTAATCCATTACCCACGAAATTTGATCTTTTCCCAACCTTAATTAGGAGATAAAGGAGAGAAATTAGGTGATAAATAAGAAAAATTCAGATTTATTAGAAAAGAGGAGTTTTAGAAAGGATGAACTCTTGTAGCAACCCATACACCTCTCATTCGGCCCTATCAACCCCTTAGAACAAGGTGTGAGCTTTGGAGGATGAAGGAGAAGGTTGTGGACGTGAGAAGAAAGGAGAGGAAGGCTTGGAGCAAGGAGGGTTTTCCTATTTTCATCCACAACCCTAGATTTTCATTACCCATGAGAAAAGGTAGGCAATCTTTTAAGCTAAATTCGAGTAAATATTTTCCTAGGTAGATTTCATGATCCCTTGCAAAATTCCTTTAGTTTCGCTCTATTTCGATCTCCCATGAGGGAGAATTAATTCCTTGAAACTCTGTTATATCCATGTACCCGACCCTTCATGTTTGCTTTCACGCCCCCCGTGCATACTTGATCCCATGCCATACGAAAATTCTCATAAATACTACATCATGTTAGCTTTCAAACACCCCTAATTTCCCTAATTTTCATCATGTATTCATTGCTAATTAAATTGTTCTTCCATGACTGCACATGTTTAGGTCACCGAAATGTAACCTAATCAAAGCATACCTAAATCTTGTCTATTTTCAAATTAGCCATGCATGTTGATAGATCTATGAGTCTACATTCATTTAAATTAGTTTCATGATTTTTGGATCATCATGCGATTTTATATAGATTTTTAAAGAGCTCGGTATCATGCTCTGGAGGGAAAGACCAAAACGCAAAAAGGGAAAATCCCCTTTTCTGGGTCGACCCGCGCCTCTGAAGTCGCGACGGCCCGAACCGTCGCGACATCAAAGGGGTCGCGGTCGGCCGAACCATCACGACATGAACGCGACGGCCTGCGCCGTCGTGTTCCCGACCCCCGAACCGGGCCAAGCCGATCGGTTCGCCTGTCACGACCTGAGTCGCGACGAAAACACCCGTCGCGTTATGACCATTGTCGCGCCCGGACCCCCGTCGCGACTTGATCGCGACGGGCACCCCCGTCGTGATTTCAAGATCTCTGCCAGAATTGATAATTGCGCTCATGTCCCTGTTGTTTATGCTATTTACCCCTTATGTAGCCATGATTAAACCTTGTTGTAATTATTTCGACTTGATAAATTTATAATGGGCAATAATTACATAAAATTAATTAATTCAAGGCAATGTGCACGATTATTCATGCTCTCATGATTTCTTTACACTTGCACACACATAACGTTTATGTTTGCCATTTGACCCTATTTAATTACTCAATAATGTATTTGGTAATTAAGTGAAATTAATTACCTAATTTCTCTATTATTTAAATGACACATGTCTTCATTTTATTCGCGTGATTTGTACACCGTTATCACGTCCCTCTGCCTTCGAGCACTCGAGGTAAGACAGACATCGTTTCGTTACACACTTTCTCTTGACTTGTACCACCTCTCCATCGGGAATACTCTCGATTGGGCCAGTGACTCCTTGTCAAGGCCTCCGTAAGACTTCTTGACTTTGGCGCACGTTCTTAGCCGACGAGCTGGTTGTACCCTAAAATTCGTACACCCTCGGGGATCAATACGATCCAAACGGCCTTAGTGACTCTCTCTTACCTTTGGATCACATCAGACCATCTAGCTTGTGTTCATAGCACAGCTAATGGGCGGATGTGACTTCTATCAGACTGTTGGTACCCGACCTGGTGCTGTGCAATAGCTACTATCATGGTTTATCATTGTTTTATGATTATACCCATATCTCATCTACTATCCTTGTACTCTCATCTATTCACGTTCACTCCACTATCTCCTCTATTCATCTAGTACTCTCTTGAGACTCTTGAGCTGTGTATAGACACGCGAATTTGGCTCCACCGCAGGCAAATTTCATATCGCGTCGTAATGCCACAAATGACCCTCTTTTTGCCTCGCAAGAGTGTTTTTCCAATATTTCTGGATCTCACCCTTTCTTTCTCGATGTAACACCCCGGGAATTTAGCAATTTAAAATTTTTAGAAAATAAAAGGGGAAAAATTAAATAAACATATGGTAGAGACTTCCAACACCATGTAATAATGATCCATTAACAAGATTGGGCCTATAGAACACATTTGGCCCAAGGATATAAATAAATGAGATAGGGAATTACCCAGAAATTCATGTAGGTAATTATGCCATAATTAGAAAGGGTAATTTAGGGTTAAAATAAGGGTGATTAGTCATGTATGGAAAGCCAAAACCGGACCCAACTCTAAGAGGTGGTTTCCTAAACCACTACTATCTCTTTTGGGAGGAAAGAGTCCCAGATTCTTGGAAAAACAGGGAGCAGATTCACAGCCCTTTCCTAGTCTCGTTAGGATTCTTAACTACAACCTAAATCTATAAGAACTCATCATCAAACTCTTGGGGAAGGTTTAACAACGAATTGGGGTCATTTGGAGGCAGGCTAGAACTTCTGAGGAGCAGGAGAAAGGCTGGGAACCCGGAGCTTCATCCCCTGCATCTTCTGTTGCATCCAGAATATCGACTGGTCTTAGATCTTCATAAAGGTAGGTGTTCTCGGGCCAAGATTAAAGAAAACCAACACTGTCATGTAGTTCTCTGAGTCTAGGATCATTTGCATTTGGTTTGACTCAATTTCATGGAGTATACGTTGTGTATTCGTCGGTTTTCCGAAGTCTTGCACAGTTAGGGATTTTTCTCGTTCTTCTTATTTTGAACATGATTCAAGACCAAATTTGACTAAACTTTCTTCATGAAAGTTCTTCTACATGAAGTCACGATCATATTTTATGTTGAACAGTTTGTCCAAAAGTCTTTCTTTAGAGAGTTATAGGCATGGAAATAGAGTCGTTTCATGATACTGGGATTTCGGGCTACACTTGACTTTCTGTTCTTCATATGTTTTCTTGGGATTCTAGATTGAATTAGATCAAACTCTCAACATCAAAGTTCTTCTACTAGTTGTCCTCTTCATCTTTCATGTTGAATGTATTGTCTAAATGTCATTAGTTAGAGAGTTATAAGAGTTGGAAGTGATTCTTTGCATGAGATGTGTCATCGGGTTCCACATGACCATGTGTTTTGTTTTGGAAGGGCCACTAGTGTCGACACCACTTGAGGTAGTGTCGACACCCTGTCCCAAAACAGCCCAGAAAGTGTTCTGGGAAGCCCTCTAGTGTCGACACTACCCCATCAAGTGTCGACACACTGTCCCAGTTTGACCTAGAAAGTTCTGGGAAGTTGATCTAGTGTCGACACTACCTGTGCTAATGTCGACACACTGTCCCATATTGGCTAGAAGGTTTTCTGGAAGTTGTCTCTAGTGTCGACACTACTTGATCTCGTGTCGACACTACTTGACCAGTTTTGCATTATTTTGTCTTGTGTTTGAAGCATCGTGTCGACACCACTTGATCTAGTGTCGACACTACCTTTACCAGATTTTTCATATTTTGGGTATGATCAATCCATGATGTCTACAAGCATGAGCATGATGTTATATAGTATGCATGGACCTAAAATAAATCAACCTATTGAAGAACATGGTAATGATATGAATATGATTCTAATGTGTAATTGTGATTGATCTTATGTCCATTGGATTATCTTGTGATCTTGCTTATTGTCAATTGATAAGATAAGAATATGATATGAATGTGGAGATGAATACATGTTAATATGGACATGTTAGTGGTGTTAATGTTATGATTTGCATATGAGTTTCATGGTTACATGTTTTCCGATGTTAAATTAGTTACTTGTCATATGCATACATGTTAGGAAAGCACATGTTCTACAAACGATCTGTCTTTAGAAACATCCTCGTGTCAAGACATTAATGAACTATGAAACATAAGATGCATCGTTATCTAGCCTTGTTCTTTTGAGCTGTTTGTCATTGTAGACACGCGAATTTTTCCATTGCGGGTAAATTTTCGAGTTGCCCTGTAACGGTCAAAATGACTCTCATTTTGCCTTGAAAGAGCTTTTTCCCAATATTTCTAGAATTTCACCTATTTGTCCTTGGTGCTTGCCCCAGGAGGGGTCTGATCGCAAAAGGTCACTCAACGAGGGAATAGCGACGGTCAACTTTCCGTCGCTAATCTGTCGCCACTCAGCGACGGATTAGCGATGACAAAATATTCTGTCGCTGAACCGCCTTCCAAATTCGCGTCCGCTGCGGTCGCCGCGTTCCTTGAAAAACATCAAAAGGCGTCGGTTTCGGTGGATGCGATTCATAAGACTTCCGTCGCTATTCCGTCGCTAAATCAGTCGCCGACCTATCTCTTAATTCGCGTCCGTTCCGGTCGACGCGTTTCTTGGAAGAACATTAAAAGGCATCCACTGTACTTGACGCGATTCAGAAAAGTCGCATCAACATCCCGTCGACTGACAGCGTACTCACGAGTCAGTTGCCTCGAAACCATGCAAGTTTGAAATGTATCCACTGTACTGGACGTGATTTTAAGGCAGTTCAGCAATTCGCGCTTATCAAACCGACCTTCTTTAAACGCGGCAACTGTCCTGGACGCGATTTTGACGCAGAGCCTTAAATCTCAGCCAGCGCTTCATTTGGAAAGGGGGGGCATTTCATTTGGGTTTTGGCCAGGCGTTTTAGAGAGAGAGAGAGAGAGGGTTTTTAGAGAGAGAGAGAGGAGTGGGATTCTAGAGAGAGAGAGAGAGGAGGGGGTTCTTCGCGGTGGAGCCTTGCCTCGTCGCCGTCTTCCTCGCCATCCCCGTCCTCGTCTCCGGCCCGACGTCGCCGTCTTCCTCGTCATCGCGCACATCCAACGGAAGCCACGGATCGACGTTCCTCCTCTCATTTGCCCTCCACGGCGCCGTTACGCCGTCCGGCTACCTCGGGGAAGCACCCCCTTTTCTTCCTTCCGGACCCCTTGTGGTCCTTTTCCATTTCATTTGGGCCCTACGTTGCCCCTTTTCCTTTTCATTTTACACATCACATGCACGCACCAATTTCCAGTTTTTAGGGGGTTAAAGACCACCCAAAAGGTTGTGTCCTTTCCTTCTTCCTATTTATGTTATTTTATTCCATTATATTCATTTACTACACATCGGCTAATCCCGTTGTTTCTTTTTGTTGTCTTTTTTGTGTCAGGTACCCCGAGCTGAATCTCTTTCGCCGGCCGGCCGTGGAAGGAGGAGGAAAGAACCCACGCCCACACATCCCGCTTCTTTTCTACGGGTAGAAAGGTATACGTCACCTCCTTTCCTACCCGTCCCTACTTTTGGTGCTTTTTAGGAAAAGTATTTGGCGATCACGGTTTGTCTTTATTGCTTTTATTGTCTTTTAATCGCCCGAAGGGCCACTGTTTGTTTCATTGCCCTTCCTTTTTTCACGTGTATCCGTACACGTTATCGGTGTGGACCACTGTTCTTCGTCCTCCCCGTAAAAACGAGAGCGAAAAATAGGATCTACAACTTGACGATCATGGTGGGAAGCTCATTTTTTCAGCTCTGGGTACCTCTTTACGCCCCACGTGGCGTTACATTTCGGCACCCACATGTGCCACTTTTTCGCCCCTCGTGGCGTTTATTTTATTATGTTTTTATCATTTTTTTAATTACTTAAATCCATGTTTAGTTGAGTTATTTAGTTGTGTCATTAGTGATTAGTTTTTTTATTAGTGTTTAGAGTTTTATTTCATTTCATTTCATCAGTGTGTGCATGTGTGTTCTATTCGTTCTGTGAAATTTTTTGATTTCTAGGTTGCTGGCGTGAATCGCGGCGGGGACAGCTGCCGCCCTTTTGCGCCGTTTGGATTTTTTTTTTTTCGTCGGGTAGGGTTGCTGGATTGAATTGCGTCGGGGACAGCCGACGCGTTCTTGTCCAGTTTTTATATATTTCTGAAATTTTTCGGGGAAGGATTTTTTGAGGTGATTTGCGGCCGACCCAGTGGACGCGATTTAGTGCATGCTTGATTGGCGGCGGCTGTACTGGACGCCATTTTGAAACAGAGTCCAGAGGGAGTCGTCTTGGATCTTACATCTTTTGCGAGCTATCAGATCCGCGGCAGATAGAACGGACGCGATTTTTGAATCTGCGCCCACTGCGTTGGACGCGATTTTCATCCATTTTCAGAAGGCTCACTCAGCTGCCTTTCTTTATATTTGCGGCATTTTGCATCGGTCGGGGGACCTCCTTCCCTCATTTCCTAGGCTCCACACACCTCTTCCGGTGAGGGCAAACTCTCCATTGGGCATTCCGTCCCTTTGGACCAGTGAACCTTCTCGCGGAACCCCATAAGACTCCGTACCCCGTGGATTCCCACACGACGGACCGAGCAGGCGGTACCCTTTACCGGTGACCCGGGTTTAGACATCCCATTGCGTGGTGAGAGGTGATTCTAGTTGTATCCCGTAGTACTCATCTTCTACCCAACTAGGAGCTCACCTGGAGTGACACAATATCTTTCAATCCATTTAAATAATTGTGAAACTCCTTAAAAACAAGCGTTAAGCATTACAACTTGTTTGAACTGCATTTATGATTGATTAATCTTTGTTCAACCTCGTTTGTTTATTGCTTTGTTAAAAATGGACCCATATTATCATGCTAATCTTAACATGGACTATGAGGATAATTCAAGTGTCCAGTCTTTCCGATCCCATGTCCGTCCATCTCACCACCGTGAGGGGCAGCCTTCCACTTCCTATGGTTATGTGCGCACATCGCGCACTAATCTATATGATGTCCCCTCACATTTACCACCAATCAGAACCTGACAGGAGCCTATCCCGACCAGGGAGCCCACAGTGCAGAATGTCCAGCATGTTCTGCATGCACTGGATCAGCTCACTCCTCAACAATTTCATATGATACAATCTTTAGTTGAGGGTTTGACTCTAGCTGCGACTCCTTCTTCTTCTCCGTTCCCCAGGTAGCCGCCTATGTATATTCCGGCGACTTCGCCACGTACCCCTGTACATTCTCTATCACCTCGGCCCCCTGGCCATTTGCACTCCCGTGCTCCGGTCAGTACAGACCGTCCCTCACAGGCCCAGCAGCCTTCCGATTCACTTGAACATGCTCTTCTCCAGAAACTGAACAATCTAGAGAGTCAAATAAATAAGCTTTCAAATTCCAAGGGTAACCTCGTTGCCGCCATGCCGGCTCTCCCAAAAATTTACATTCCTCCTTCAGAGATGCCGTTGTACCGACTCTACAATGGCACGGGTAATCCCTACATTCATGTCAAAGAATTTCTCTATGAGTCTTCCCGCTGGCAACATGACCCCCTTACATTGGCATTTTTATTTAGAAAATCTCTTGACGGCCCTGGGCTCGAATGGTTCTACTCTCTAGAGCCAAGTGAGGCAGGAGACTTTCGCTCCCTACACAAGAAATTCCTTTAGAAATACAAAGACCGCGTCAGCCCTTATCTCTCTATAACGGATCTGGCATCCGAGAAGATGGGGGCCAACGAGGTCTTTGTACAATTTGCTGACCGTTGGAGGTCGATGGCCATGCACCTTCAGTATGAGCTCTCGGAGTCAGAGCAAGTCAAAATCATTATTTCAAACTCTACTCCGAGGTTCAGGCACATTCTGGCCATGAATCAAATCACCTCCATGGAGGAGCTCTACGAGCGGGGATGTTACATCCAAGCCCATTTAATGGACTCCCTGATCGCAGATCTTTTTGATCAAATTAAACCGAGAGAGAACGAATCAGTGGACGCCATCCACCATCCACCTCACCACTATACACCATCCACCCCTTTTGCACAACCGCAATCACTACCCATTTACTATGGCATGCCGCCACCCAGGCGTCCACTGATTCGTCCTCCTCGGACTCAGCAACCTCCAACAGGGCCCTACGATGCCCCCATATATGAAGAAGCTCCTGCACCTTATGTTGCACCTGCTCCGGCACCCATCCTAGCTCCCCTACCTCCACCACAACAACCCTTACTTCCACAACAGCCTCCACCTCCACCACAGCTTGTTGCTCGGGCCGAAGTTGCCAACATCCAATCCCTCCAGAAAACCACTTAGTGCTACGACAATGAACCTTCCGAGGTCATATTCGTACGCCAGTTACCTACACCTCCCATATTGCCATCCATTGCCATTAAGCCTTCCATAATTAATGCTTCACCCATCATTATCAAGCCTACCATCACACCCACTATCACTGATCCCAAACCCCCAACACCTTTGGCAACCACACCCGAGCAACCCCTAGCTGTCATACCCATCACGCCGCCACCGGCCATACTGTAACGTCGCGCGTTTTCCGGATCCCCGTGGATCCAGGTTTAGCGGGTTTGGTGGCCAATGTGAGGCCTATTAGTGTTGTGTGTAGATCCTTGCCGGGTTTGGTTTGGATCCGTGTTGGTGTTCAGCTTGCTGGACACAGTGTGTTGGCGTCCAGGTGGGTGACGTCGACTGTGTGTTGGCGGCAGTGGTGTGCCGTTAACTTGGTGTTAGCGTCCATCGATGTGGACGTCGAGTTTGTTGAACTTGGCGTCGAGCTTTGTAGACGTCTAATTGTGGCGGTCTGGTTAAACGGCCAAAGAGTTGACGTTAACCTGACAGGCCTGTGTTTTTTTTTGGCAGACCCGAGCTCTGTTCTTTCCCCTCTCTCTCCCTTCCTCTTCCCCCACCTTCACCCTTGAGCTTCTTCGCGAGTTCTGACGGTCGGCGGGAGCTCGTGGGAAGGCCGTGGTGCGCGTGGTAGCGGCAGATCGGGCGGGGAATGACGGATTGGAGCGCGGTGTTAGTGGGACGTTTCTCGGGTTTCGGCGTGATTCGAGGTTCTTCGGGAGTTTAATTGCGTTTCTGAGGTAGGGGTCGAGCCCTGTTAGCTTGTTAGAAACATTAAAACATGACTTAATCACTTGAACCAGTATTTTTATTGTATTTTCGGATCAAGTCGTACCATGCGGGGTTAAAGGGTGGTTTGATGAATTTAATGTGTAAAGCATGTTGTAATGGGTTGTTCTGGGTTCTAGTATGTTAAAGGAACCGTTTTTATATGTTTTTATGTAGTTTAAACGATTGGAAAACCTGTAGATTCGGATTAGGGTTTCTGCAGGGTCTGGGGTTGAAGAGCTTGGCGTCAACATCGATTGACGCCAGGTTCATCAGCCAAGATATAAACGGCTGGATTGCTTGCCGTCTATTTCCTTTAAGCGGCAGTCGATGTGGCCGCCAACCTGTGCATGTACTCATGCAGTATGGTTTACGTAGCTCTTTTGGTTATGAGTAATGTGTGTTTGTGTGTGTGCATGGCGATGACCGGTGTGAGCCAATGCACTTGTTATGCTCTTGGAGCATACTGCTCATGTAATGGGCATGTTTTACGTAAATGATATGTGATGTACGTAATCGCTTTCCGTGGTATGTGTGGTGCGTTGGCATCCGTGGCACTCTTGGAGTGCGTTGTCCATGTGTTGGACATGTGGTTTACGTGGAAGACGTGTGGTACACCATCCAGGGTGTAATATACACGTATTGTTTACGTGGTTTGAGTGTGTGTTTACTACACACTTTGTTGTAATATAATTCCGGTAATTTATCGTAGTAACTGGGCAGTGAGGTTCTTGTGTGAGCCTAGCCATGACTTTATGGTGTTTGGGCAGTGAAGGTCATATGTGGACCTAGCCCTGGTTTGTTGTTGTCTTTCGAATAGTGTTACATTGATTTATGTGTTAAGAGGTCTGTGTTGCCACGAAGGTCATTTTGTGACTAATGATAGGCAAGTTTGTGGTTCAGATATGTGTTGGTGTGGGATAGCTTTGGGGTCACACGGTGACCGATGTTAAGCTAATCCTAACACTTGTATATTGTGAATTATAAGTAAAGGCTATATGTGTAAATATCGTGGTTTGTGCTAGCCGAGTGTGGTGGTCCGGCGCCTATTCCGGAATGCCTCTCTAGTCGGGTACCCCAGGTTCTTTGTGAGCCAGGCACGTGTGTTTGTTGTGCTCGGGGTTTTGTCCCGGTACTTGTGTTGTACCGTTGAGGTCTGTGTCGTCTTCCTGGACACCCTCACTCCTGAGTTTGAGTTGTACGTCCGGCTGAGGGAAAGACGGCAGTGGGGCAGCGACTTCCCAGAGTTTGTTCTTTTGTCGCTTGTAGCGCGCTCGTAGTTGGGGGTACGGACACCAGTAGTCGACACTGGTCCCCAGCTAGTCCTGTTTTCCAGTGCCTCACTTTAGAGTGCTCCGGCCAGAGACTCTAGAGGTGCCAGGCATGGGCCTGCAGTTGTGTGTCTGCAGGTGTGGTGTTGGTTGGTCTCCACAGTTGTTTGACTTCTTCCTAGTGGAGCAGCAGTTGGACCTTTCGTCCGTGACTGCGAGACTGAGAGGTAGTTCTTGTGTTGTGTTGTCCGGGTTGGATATTGGCCTGATCAGCCAGTAGTCCGTTCCCGTGTGGTGGCGTCGTTCTTTCTGACTCGTGCTTTGCTAGTGAGTGTGGTTTGTGAGTTTATGAGTTTATGACTCGTGGTCGAGGTTTGACCAGTTCGAGGTGTGCCCTGGTGTTGGCACAGCTGTGACTCAGTTGTGGTTTGTGTGACTCGTCGATTAAGGTTTAACCTGTAATATTGTGCCTAATTAAAGGTATAATATAATTATGGTTCAGTGTGGTATTTATCACATACTTGTACCCTTGTTCAGGTGTTTGTGTTGTGGTACCTCAGAGCAGCAGGTACTTGTTCCCTTCGTGGGTTACTTTGTAGTTTTGTGATGGTACATTGTGTACCAACCTTTTCGGGTACTTGTGTGTTGTGAAAGTCTTGTGGTTTGACCTGCCACTTGTTGTATCCTAACTGTTTTAGGTAGATCTTTGTTTATAATTTATTGTGGATTAGTTGTGATTATTAATTATGTTACCTTTGTGGGTAATTTGCCGATGAGGCTTATGGCCTAGGCATATTGTGGTTTAGTTAAGCTATGTTCCGTGGAGGCCGTGTGAGACCTTCCACAGTTTGAGTTTTTCTCTTCTTGGATATGATTCCAATTATAACTTTAGTGTGTTATGGATTGGCTTCGTGGTAGCCAGTTCCGTTACCTTGTGTGTAGTTCCGCTGTAGTGTGGTTTGGAGTATAAAGGACCAACTCTTTGTTAGCAGTCCTATTACTCAAGTGTTTGAGGTTCGCCTGTGAAGCTTGTAGCCTGGGCAGTGACTTGCCTGTGTGGCTTATAGTTTAGGCAACCCGTTGTTGTAGCAGTGTGCTAGTGAGACTGTGGTTTAGGCACTTTGGTTGTTGGACTGACTAATGATATTATGTTAGTCCTGTAGTCCTACTTTTCTTCTGAGGACTTTATGTTTATTATCATGAGCATGTTTAATTGTTATTTATTGTAATGATGTGAGCATGAAATGGTTTGGCTATTGTTGTTGCCAGTGAGACCCATTGGGGTCGAGGTGTCTGTGGTTACAGTGTTGTTTTGGGTAGCCCCTACTGAGCCAGTGACTTGTTGAGGCTCACTCCCCTACAGTTCTTTTCAAGGCTTGCCGTGTGTTTGGCTTGCAGTGGCGTTGCGTCAGACTTGTACCACCAGCAGTAGTGTAGTAGTTAGTGCTGTGTGAGCTTGTGCTCCCTCGGGGTATGCCCCAGGTAGTTGTACTCTTTTAAATTGGACATGTATTAATGTAATGGGACAGTTGTACAAATTTGTGAACAGATATGAGCACATGTACTTTCTTGTGTCTTATATTCTTGTGGTTTGTCTTTTTATACTCTTACTGGACTCGTGTGTGAGATATCCCTTGCGACACTTCAGTGCGTTCGCGGGAGGCGGATCTGGATATGGAGCCTTAATGGGCATAAATACCCCGGTCCGTTACACATACAGCCTCCCATCATGCCACCACTGGCGTTACCACCTACCACTCCACCTACACCCACTCCCCTTCGCCGGAGCAAGCACAAATTTTCAAGGAGCAAAAAGTCGCGTCAACAGCAGAAGGAAGTCCCAGGATCGGGCAAGCCTTTTAAAATCCCAGAATTTATTCCACGCATGCCGGTCATTGTTAATACGCTGGGCACATGTCTCGAGCGAAAGTCTTCCACCTCAATTTTGGCCGTCAAGAGGCCTTCTTTTCAGAATTTGCCAATCATACCCGTCGCCAGCCGGGTTCATTTTCAAGTACTTATAGAGAATCTCTCCCTCCAGGATCTCATGACCCCTCACACCGTCATTGTGAACCTTCCCACTCCAGTGAAGGGGTTAACTATTCAAATTGTGCTATCGCACTCCAAAGCCAAATTCTTGGCACAATCGATTTCCCAAGGGGTCGTGCCCCTTTCCATATCACATATCATACAATCGCTGGGCACGAGCCCCTCATTGTTGCCTTTAACTCAGCCAGTGGAACTCTCCACCCGTCCATTTAATCATATTTCAAGGGAGTTACCACTGTTGCATCTTTCCGCTCCAGCGAGGGCAACAACCATGCAGATTGTGCACACGCACTTCGAAGCCAAACCATTGGCACAATCTACCACCCAAGGGGCATGCCCCCTCTTATGTCACACGATGCTTTCCTTGGGCACAATTCCTGTCATGCCCCACTAATTTAGTAGCAGAATAAATCAGGGAGGCATGAACAACGAGTATGGTAATGTAAATTGCGCATACATTCGCAAATATCAGAGCAACTAATGAACAATAATTGTAATAAAACTCATCATTTTATTGATAATTCATCTAATCTATTACAACCACTAATTCAGAGCCAAAACATAGGGCTCAATGACATTATTACATTAGATAAGAAATCTAAAGTAAATATCTAACTAGACTCTAAGGTACTAAGGACATTCCATCGCTATGACTTTAAGACGTTCATCACTCCAGTCCAATCCCGTTGTTGTGTGTAAGGTCGTCACTTGACTTACCTGAAAACACCATAACAAATAACGAAGGGTGAGCGATAACACTCAGTAGGACTTAATATCTCGTGTAAACAAGCATGCTTTAAGTGATTAATATCTTGTAATGCAGGTTAACTAGAGAGAACGATCAAGTATAGTCAAGAGAGTAATAGTAAAAGATAACAAGTGAACGATAATACATTTCTCAAGAGTATTTCAAAATTAGGATGACGACATAACGAGATAGCATGTAACAAGATAGTGCATAACAAGATAGCGTGTATCAAAATGACATGTAATAGGATAGCTTGTATCAAGGTGGCGTGTAACGAGATAGCTTGTATATCAAGATAGCGTGTAACGAGATTGCATGTAAAGAGATAGCGTGTAAGAGATAACATGTAATGAGATAACGTGTATGGTTGCACCACAGTGCACTAGTCGAGTACGGTAATAGTCACTTTGGGACAGTAGCCATTTAACGATAGTACATTACGTCTGAACTCCTCAGACTAATGTTATAACAGTCAGTGCTAGCACACTAATAGCACAGAACTGGTACAATATGTATGAACTCCTCAGACTAATAGTAAAACAATTAGATGTCTAGCCAATGTCGAGATAGTCAGAACCGGTGCAATGCAGAACACTGTCAATAGCCCCTGCAGGTATTTTCGGGTGGCTCTCTGCCCCCAGGACTAGATTGGAGCCCCTCAGACACTCTCCGTGCCCTACACACTATGCATTCAAGTTAGTAGGGTCACCGGACCCATATTATGGCGCTAGACAGTCATGTATAGTACAAGCAATGGGAGCCGCAACAGCTCAAGAGTCTCAAGAGAGTACTAGATGAATAGACGAGATAGTAGAGTGAACGTGAATAGATGAGAGTACAAGGATAGTAGATGAGATAGGGGTATAATCGTAAAACGATAAACCATGATAGTAACGGTTGCACAACACCAGGTCGGGTACCGGCAGTCTGGTAGAAGTCACATCTGCCCCACTAGCCATGCTACGAACACAGGCTAGATGGTTCGGCGTGATCACAAGATAAGAGAGATCTCACTAAGGCTGTTTGGATCGTACTGATCCCTAAGAGTGTAACGGGATTTAAAGGTACAACCAGCTCGTCGGCAATAGACGTGCGCCAAAGCCAAGAAGACTTACGGAGGCCTTGACAAGGAGTCCCTGGTCCAGTCGAGAGTATTCCCGATGGAGAGGTGGTCCAAGTCAAGAGAAAAGTGTGTAGAAAACGGGTCCATCGTGCCTCGAGTGCTCGAAGCCGAGGGAAAACGATAACGGTATTTAAAATGCGCGAGTAAAAACGAAGACAATTGTATTTAATAAAATAGGGTAATTCAGTCATTTATTTCGCTAATTTACCGAATACATTATTGCATAATTTATCAAGGTCAAATGACATTTAATAATGTTGTGTGTCTGTGTGTAAGTGTAAAGAAATCTTGAGGATATGACAAGTCGTGCAAATGTCTTTTTTAAAATAATTAAATTTATATCATTAATGTCATTTATTAACTTGCCAAGTCGGGTTAACTATATCATGGTTTAATCATGACTAATTAGGGATATAAAGCTTAAACAACAGGGCATATGTACAATTTTTCATTCTGGTCGGATTCATGAAAACGCGACAGACTCACCCGCCGCGATTCAAGTCGCGACGGGGCGGTCGGGCGCGACACGGGGCCTGGCCGGTCTGGCCCGGTCCGGAGTGAATCGTGGTGTCACAGGCCGCCGCGTTCTCAACTTGACATGCCTGTAGGGTGCGACACGGCTGATATCGCGGCGGATCGCGCTGTCGCGATATCAGGTCGGTCCGACATTTTTACCCCTTTTTCTAGGGTTGATCAGATTTGACACAGGGCTCTTATAAATTCAATATAAAATCGTATAATGATCCAAAAATCACAAATCTAGTTTCAAATGAAAGTAGACACATAGATCTATCAGCATGAACGATTAATTTGAAATTAGACATGATTTAGGCATGCTTTGAACATGTTACATTCTGATGACCTAAACATGCACAGTCAGGATTAAACGAATTAATTAGAGATGTATACATGATCAAAAATTCTGAAACTAGTGGCATTTGAAAGATAACGTATATTAGTATTTATGATAATTTTATCATGAAATGATGTTAAGTGTGGATGAGGTTAAAAAGGAAACAAGGAGAGTCGAGTGCACAGATCTGATAGATATTCAAAGATTTAATTATCCCTCATGGAAGATCAAAATCAAGTAAGACTAGGGGAGTTTGAAAGATAATAAGATGCAGTATTCACGAGAATTTTATCAATGCATGAGAGCAAGTACATGTTGGGGATTATAGAAAACACAAGATCTCAGTTCATGATAACAGCAGGACTTCATGAATTAAATTCGCCCAAATAGGTGAACGAAATACCACGAAACCGTAGGGCTTTTGAAGAGGTGCATGAAGGCTACCTAGGGTAATTATTTCACGATTTTAGCTTGAGAGATTGCCTATCTTTCGTTGCAAGATTGAAAAGCTAGGGATTTTGGACGAAGACGGGGTGAAATCCTTTGCTCCAAGCTCCTTCCACCTTGCTCCTTCGTTCTCCAGCCTCTCCCTTCATCTCCCAAAGTCTAAGCACGAAAATGAGGGTTGATAGGGTTGGATTAGGGTGTATATGGTTGCTACAAGAGTCCATCCTCTCTAAAACTCTTTCTACTTCTTCCAACTCTTTAATTTCTTTATTTATCCCCTTATTTCTTGTATTATCCCACCTAATAGGATAGATGAGAGGTCTAATTTCGTGAGTAATAGTTTAGGATAGGTCTAGGACTCTTATAGAGACATTTATAAGCTAGTTTAGTCATTATCTTATCCATTTTTAATTTATTTAAATATTAACTCCGAATTTACACATTTATCTCCCATATTCTAGCATTAATCCACTAATTGGCTTAGGGTGAGATCTAATTTCATGGCTAATGTGTTAGGATGGGATGGAGACTCTTTTTAAGATAAGTAAGAGTTAAAATAATCATTATCTTAACCCTTTTCTATTTATTACTATTTTTAGGTACGAATTTAGACTAATTACTTCCCATCTCATGATTGGCTCTTCTCATTTGGGCCCAACAATTCATGTTAGGTCCATTAACCAAACCCATTACTAATTTAACTTAATGGATATTGATTTAGTTTCCAATTATTCACCATTTATCCTTATGTAAATCTATTTATCACACTTATTCAAGTAATTTTATATTTTTAAATTGAATAAATATTATTCATGCCAATATTTCTAATATTCATCATTTGGGCAATTACTCTTGGCCCAATAACTCATGTGAGCTTAATTGTACATTGGTCCAAATATCATAATGGCTATCATCCCATATTATTAAAGTCTACCCACATGTTTATTTTTATTTATAATCCATTTTGGGTCATAAAATAATGAGTTCTTCGACTTATTCCTTAATTATGCTAATAAGTCGCATAAATTCTTAAACTAAGTCCAAACGATTTTTCTATGCCCAAATTTCATAGTGGGTCATTAGAGAACATTATTTAAAGTATAACAACTATTTTTACGAAATTTTTATAGGGATTTATACGCATGCAATAATGATACGTACCTTTTTAACTATCTGAATTTATTAATAGATAAAATTTCAATTTATCTATATTTTAAATTACAGAATTTTCTGGGGTACTACAGTTCCTTTATTGTTGCTTCTGACATTGACGGTGGCACTCCCCACATTTTCATTGAATTTTATTCCAAGGGAGTTATCGCTGTTTATTGAATTTTCATCAGAAGTCAACGATTTTCCATTGATTTTCGAGAGCCGAGCAGTCTCTAGTCGGAGAAGAGCACGTCCATCTGTCCGCTGGGCAAGGTTTGTGAGGAGATATCTGTGGGTCAAGACTCCGGCACCCAAACCGAAACCAAATCGCCGGGCAAGGCAAAAGGGCAGGGGACCTTCACCTCCCTCTTCTTCACTTTAGTCATCTTTTGTGCTCCTCAGCACCTTTCCGTGGGTTCTCCACATTCCCTCCCCACGGGAGGTCTTTTATTTTCATTTATTTTATGATCCCTCAGCGTACACTGGGCATCACACTCATTTTTGTTCATCTAGTGCCCCACGTGGCACATCTTTTAGCACCCTACGCTGTGCACCTTTCCAGTCGGCCCCTCGCGGCCTTTTTGTTTATGTTCATCTGGGCCATCCGGATTTTGTTCTCGCTTCAGGGCATCGCGCCCTCTTTGTCCTCCAAACCCCTCCGGGCCCTCCGGAGTTTCCAAATTCTTCTCCTCGTGTTCCTCGTGCCACTTTTAATCGGGTCTGTCGACCCTTCTCGCACTGCTTTAGGGGCTTTAGTCCCCACTCATGTTTTTAAATTCCAAATAAAAAATGTAAATCCTTTGTAGACCCTCGAGTCTCGCCCCAACGTAGGGCATTCGTCTTTTTTATAGTCTTCGCACCTCCATTTTAATCAGGTCCTTCGACCCTTCTCGCATTGTTTTAGGGGTTTTAGCCCCCACTCGTCATTTTAATTCCAAATAAAAAAATGTAAATCCATGTAGACCCCCCGGGTCTCGCCCCCAGTAGGGCATTCGTCTTTTGTTTTATTGTCACCTCCATTTTTCAATCGGGTCCTTCGGCCCTTCTCGCACGTGTCCTTTTAATTTTGAATAAAGAATTTTGTCAATTCCCTTAGACCTCCCGAGTCTCGCCCCCAACGCAGGGCACATCCGCCCCAGCACAGGGCATGGGCATTCGTCTTCTTTTAATCCTCCAAGTTCTTACTTTGAAAATTTTTATCTACCAAGTGTCGAAAAAAATCCCTAAAAAGATGAATATTTGTTTAGCATTGCCATGCTGTCCCAACATTTTTTGTTATAAAAATTCCGTGCGAGGAATCCAAAATTCCCTCCCGAGTCATTAAGGTTTGCCCTGGGCATGGGCACCTGCACACACTTCACGGCGCCCACAGTCATTTGCTCCTGGTTGACACCGTCATCATCACAACCATGCCTGAACGGCGTTCGAAGTCTGTTTTTTCCTCCTTATTCGGCAGAAGTGTGGGTAGTATGGGTAGCTGGGCAGAGGGAACCGTCCTGAAGCACCCTCCTGACGAAGGGGAAGTCTTTAACAGAATGGGCAGAATCAGAATCCAATCAAATGACCAATCAAAATGAATTTTTAATGCATGCCAAAAGGGCAAAGTCCCCGCGGAGATCCAAACAGACCCGGCCGTATGCATGCAACAATCAAATCAAATCAAAGTCGACAGGGCATGTCAAGAGGGCAAAGTCCCCGCGGAGATCCAAATGGACCCGGTCGTACGCATGTCCCTACAATCAATGGTCATGATTCAATCACTCAAAATTCCAAAATATGATTCAAAAGCCCAAGCGCTTCATGAGACTAATCCCTTCTGACGGTTGTGCCAAGGAAGGAACCCGAACCCAATTCCTAGAATATCCATGCCAAGCTTATCCCTAAGCTTCCTTTTTATCTTTACCAGACTTAAGTTGTCTTTTCAAGTATGGCTTTGATGGTTACACAGTTAACCAAAAACAGTCGGCTCGTGGGCGCCACGTTAAAACGCACACCCTACTCTGGGCGTTCTTTAATGACAAGGGAGGTAGCAAAGGACCCCTTCGCGGTCAATTTTCATAATTTTCAATGCCACCACGACATGGCAATATTCCAAAATCACAAAAAAAATCAAATATTAAAAAAATCAAATATTCCCAAACCAACAAAAAATCAAATATTTCAAAAAAAAATCACAAAAAATCAAATATTTCAAAACAAAAAATCAAATATTCCAAAACAACAAAAAATCAAATATTTCAAAAAAAAACAAAAAATCAAATATTTCAAAATCTCACAAAATTCAAATATTTTCCAAAACCAACAAAAAATCCAAATATTTTCCAAAATCAACAAAAAATCTAAATATTTTCCAAAACATAAAAATTCAGAAATTTCCAAAATCCATAAAAATCAAATACTTTCAAAACCACAAAAATCGAATATTTTCAAAACACCATAAAAATTCAAAAATTTCCAAAACCAACAAAAAATTCAATATCTTTCAAAAGTCCAAAAAAAATCCTTGATGGTATTGCACATGGCAAGGCAATCGCCTTCTTCCTTCGCCTTCTTCCTGTGTCAGATCGAAGCAATCCTTCCAATCTTGGGTTCCTCCCATCTTGCACTCCAATATCTTTGGCCAAGTCCACTTATCCTCATGGTTAAAACAAACCAATTGAATGAGCCATACTTGTTGTTTAAACGCTTTATCCATGCTGCATGCTCCATGCTAAAAGCTGTTTTCCATGATATGTGTTTTCTTGGCTAATGAGTTTTGAGTGCAGGATTCGAGTTACCTCATCCGGCGCAATCATGTCGCTGCTGCCTTACCATCCCTATCTGCATCTACTATAATTATACTTTTAGAGTACACCAAGGACCTTGTGGCTCTGAGGAATCTGGGGTTAGAATTCCCCTTCATAAAAAACCATGATAATCCTAGAGGATTCTTAGCCATACGGATAGGCCGTTACGCTTGGCTTGTGGGAACGACGGACCCATGCATACCCCCCGGTCCTGACTCACCGGCGTAACAATATTATCCTTCGTTATTTTATGCTCCACTTTTAATCTTATTTTTCTTTTAGCCCAGCATACATGCATATTGAAATCACTATGGACATCCACTCTTCCAAGGCAATTTAAGGGCCATCCGTGCTCCAATTCCAAAGCAACCCGAATATTCCACTCAGAGTCCAGTACTCAGTTTATCATAAAGTTGTTTGAAGATCTTCTTTTCGGGGAGAAACTCATCCGTCATGGATCCTTGTCATTTTCTTTACTTTACTTTTCGATCCACCTTCGGCCGTGGCAGCCCCACATGAAGGTGAAACCTAACGGATTACGTCCTTAGGAACTTCCCGGCGACGGAAGTTGATCATTGCATTGTCCTTTACTTTCCTTAGCTTAGTTGTCTTTGATTGATGAGCTTCCTCTCCAAAAGAGTTTCCGAAGAGCAGCTTTATTATGAATTGACGAACAGCTCCAGCAGTCGCTCATTGTCCCGCGTGTCTATTTTTAACCTTGACGTCTACTTTTCAGTCCACTTCACTTCACTCCACTACGCTACGCTGCACTCCATTTCACTCCATTGCATTCCATTGGGCTTCACTTCGTGTACCTCCGCTTGCTCCCTTGCAAAGCAGACGTCAAGGTTGGGCATCTGTAGACACGCGAATTTTTTCATCGCGGGTAAATTTTCGAGTTGCGCTGTAACGCCCAAAATGACCCTCATTTTGCCTTGAAAGAGCTTTTTCCCAATATTTCTAGAATTTCACCCATTTGTCCTTGGTGCTTCCCCCAGGAGGGGTCTGATCGCAAAAGGTCACTCAGCGAGGGAATAGCAACGGTCAAATTTCCGTCGCTAATCTGTCGCCAATCAACGACAGATTAACGATGACAAAATATTCTGTCGCTAAACCGCCTTCCAAATTCATGACCGCTTTGGTCGCCGCATTCCTTGAAGAACATCAAAAGGCGTCGGGTTCGGTGGACGCGATTCATGAGCATTCCGTCGCTATTCTGTCGCCGTTCCGTCGCTAAATTAGTCGCCGACCTATCTCTTAATTCGCGTCCGTTCCAGTCGACGCGTTTTTTGGAAGAAGATTAAAAGGCGTCAACTGTACTGGATGCGATTCAGAAAAGTTGCATCAATGTCCCGTCGACTGACAGCGTACTCACGAGTTAGTTGCCTCGAAACCATGCGAGTCTGAAACGCGTCCACTGTATTGGACGCGATTTTAAGGCGGTTCAGCAATTCGCGCTTATCAAACCGACCTTCTTTAAACGCGACGACTGTCTTGGACGCGATTTTGACTCAGAGCCTTAAATCTCAGCCAGCACTTCATTTGGAAAGGGGGGGCTTTTCATTTGGGTTTTGGTCGGGCCTTTTAGAGAGAGAGAGAGAGAGGGTTTTTAGAGAGAGTAAGGATTCTAGAGAGAGAGAGGGGGGTTCTTCGCGGCGGAGCCTTGCCTCGTCGCCGTCTTCCTCGCCATCCCCGTCCTCGTCTCCGGCCCGACGTCGCCGTCTTCCTCGTCATCGCGCACATCCAACGGAAGCCACGGATCGACGTCTTCCTCATCTCGTTTTCCCTCCACGGCGCCGTTACGCCGTCCGGCTACCTCGGGGAAGCACCCCCCTTTTCTTCCTTCTGGACCCCTTCTGGTCCTTTTCCATTTTCATTTTGGCCCTACGTTGCCCCTTTTCCTTTTCATTTTACACATCATGCATGCACACACCACTTTCCAGTTTTTAGGGGTTTAAAGACCACCCAAAAGGTGTGTCCTTTCCCTTTTTCCTATTTATGTTATTTTATTCCATTATATTCATTTACTACACATCGGGCTAATCCCGTTGTTTCTTTTTGTTGTCTTTTTTGTGTCAGGTACCTCGAGCTGAATCTCCTTCGCCAACCGGCCGGTGGAAGGAGGAGGAAAGAACCCACGCCCACACATCCTGCTTCTTTTCTACTGGTAGAAAGGTACACGTCACCTCCTTTCCTACACGTCCCTACTTTTGGTGCTTTTTAGGAAAAGTACCTGGCGATCACGGTTTGTCTTTATTGCTTTTATTGTCTTTTAATTGCCCAAAGGGCCACTGTTTGTTTCATCACCCTTCCTTTTTTCACATGTATCCATACACATTATCGGTGTGGACCACTGTTCTTCGTCCTCCCCATAAAAACGGGAGCGAAAAATAGGATCTACAGTCATTCCTTGATTCCATGAATGATTATGTTCTTTCTATTACTAGGAGCTTGTTATTGAAACTCTGTGGCCATAATATGAATTTGTTTTCTATTACTAGGAGCTTGTTATTGAAACTCTGTGGCCATAATATGAATTTGTTTGTTCGGCACAACGTGGGACTCCGGTCCAAAACTTGATCCAATGCCTGTGCAATAGGGCCAAGTCCAGTCCTGGGGAGGAGCGCCCCAACGTACTTGTTAACCTCGGGAGTATGGACTCTTGGTGCTTGGCATAGCACACTGACATGCAAGATTGTGAAAATGTGCCTCCTGTTTGACATGATAAGTTTGACTTGACATGATATGATACGTTTGTTCTTGTGAACACATGAGATCTGTTTGAATATGGCCAATCTCTTCTGACATGATTCTATTCTTGAAATATCTGTCCATTGTATATGAAACTCGACATTTGATCTGATATGATATCCGTTCTATTCTGCTATTCAATCTGATAGTATTGCATACATTGTCATCATATTCATGTGCATATCTGCCTATTTAAAATACTAATCATGTATACCAGTGCCCGCACGTTATTGAGATGTAAATCCTACTGAGCTAGTTCGCTCACCCTATCATCCTACCCTTTTTCAGGAAGTGATGAAGAACCAGTGGAGTCTGATGGGGCAGGGCAAGAGTGATGAGCACCCTCCATATGAGTCGATGATAGCTTAGAAATAGACAATTGGGTAGTCTATGTAATATTAACTTTTCTGGAAGTTTTATTTGAAAAATGGACCTTTAGTTGGATCGTTCTTATGTAAGGTTGTATCTAGTTGAATGAAATGAAATAAAGAGTACTTTTGATGATGTTATTATGATCTGAAAAGTGTTATTATGTTCAATTGTGACTCTGTGCTATTCAACTGTGATACGCCTGTTTGTATCGTTCCGGCCTCTCGGTATTTATTCCGCTGCTAAATATCGGGGCGTGACAATTGGTATCAGAGACTGAACTTTAGGGTCCAAGGGATTAGGAATATAGAATGAAACTAGATTACACGAGTCAAAACCTGTCGTACCTAATGTGAGCTTGGGTAGAGCCATGGGAATAGAAGTCACATGGAATATATTCAGATGACTAACTCATATTATTATCTTGAAGGTACTTATTACCTCAATGGCCGTTGAACGTGCCCAGGCTAGGGACATGCAACGAACTATACAGAACTTGACTCAGGCTATCTTACAAGCCACCCAAGGTGGAGGTAACCGCGGAGCCGGTGAGCTCCACCGGAATTTTCGGAACATGGATTCGCCTAGGTTTGAAGGGGGTACCGACCCGGATGTTGCTGAACACTGGGTTAAGGAAACTGAAAGGATATTCAGGGTCATGCAATGCACGGACCAGAACAAAGTGCTCTTGGCGACTTTCCAGTTGGAAAAGGATGTCAGGGCATGGTGGGAGTCGGTAGAAGCAACCCTAAATGGACAACAACTAACATGGGCTCAGTTTATTGAGCGTTTTAACGCCAAGTACTTTTCTGAGAGGGTCCAAGAACGGAAAGCAGCCGAATTTGCGGCTTTGAAGCAGAGAGGACTCAATGTGGCTGAGTATGAGGCCCAATTCTCTCGGCTGTCCTGATATGATGTTCACTTAATTGGGAGAGAAAGGATGAAGGCGAAACGCTTTCTGAATGGCTTGAGGCCTCTGTTCATCACTCAACTGGCGCCAATGGACATTCAAACCTATGCTGACATGGTTAAGAAGGCTCAGCTATTGGAAGATGCCATGGAGACTGCTGAAAGGATTAAGGGAAAATCCGTGAAACAAGAACAAGTGTCTTCCGCTGGGAGGTATTAGCCGACTATTGGGAAGAAAAGGCCCAGAAGCGGGGTAAATGAACCAGCGGATAAAAAGCCGAAGGAGTTAGGTAAGTTGGTAATGGTGACAAAGGGAGAAAGGTGTAAACATTGTGACAGAGTTGGTCATCGGTCTGAAGAATGCTGGAGAGCGCAAGGGAGATGCCTTCGCTGTGGGAGTCGTGACCATAGGTTCTCGGACTGCCCAATGCTGAAAGAACAAGCCCCCCAGGACAAACGTCCGAATGGACAGAAGAGGCAAGGCCGATTGCAAGCTGTCCAGGAACCAGAAACTGCTGAAGAAGGAGGTATCGTGGAAGGTACACTTACTATTCTTTCCCGACCCGCATATGTTCTCTTTGATATGAGAGCTACGCATTCTTTCATATCTCAAACATTTGTCGATACCCTACCTGTGAAACCCATCCTAATGAAATCCGGAATAGTTGTGTCAACCCCGATGGGTCCTGGTACCAATCTTACAAACCATATACCATTCAGTGAGGTGTTGATTGAAACCCAAAACCTACCAACAAATTTAATATGTATGGATATGGCGGGGTATGATGTGATACTGGGAGCAGACTAGATGTATGAACATGGGGCTAGTATCAATTGCAGGAGAAGTCGGGTAATTTTTAGCCAGTACCCAAAACTAGTGTTCACCGGGGATAGAAACCGCAGGAGATTGTCAATCATCTCTGCATTACAAGCCAAAAGGATGATGAGGAAAGGTTGTATGGCCTTTCTTGTTGCTGTAGTCATTGCAAAGAAGGAAGCCAAAGTAGAGGACATCCATGTCATCAGCGAATACGCTGATGTTTTCCCCGAAGACTTGCCAGGAATTCTTCCTGAGCGAGAGGTTGATTTTACCATCGAGTTGGTCCCTGGAGCAGCACCGGTATCTAGGGCACCATATAGAATGTCCCCCGCAGAACTGAAAGAATTAAAAGAGGAACTGATGGAACTGTTAGAGAAGGGTTTCATCCGACCAAGCACATCGCCATGGGGTGCACCGGTCCTCTTCGTCAAGAAGAAAGATGGGTCGATGAGGCTATGCATCGATTACAGACAACTGAATCAGTTAACCATCAAGAACAAATACCCTCTGCCGAGAATTGACGAGTTGTTTGATCAACTATCTGGAGCTAGATACTTCTCTAAAATAGATCTCCGATCCGGTTATCATCAATTGAGGATCAAAGGAGAAGACATTCACAAAACTGCCTTCCGAAGCAGGTATGGGCATTATGAATTTATTGTTATGCCTTTTGGACAAACAAATGCCCCTGCAGTTTTCATGCAGTTGATGAATAGCATTTATCGCCCATATCTTGATAAGTCTGTGGTGGTATTCATCAATGACATATTGATCTATTCCAAGACAAAGGAAGAGCATGAGGAGCATTTGAGGATTGCATTGCAGATCTTAAGGGAGAACAAGCTATATGCCAAGTTAAGTAAATGTGAATTCTGGCTTGAGGAGGTATCCTTTCTAGGGCATGTGGTAACCAAAGATGGTATCGCTATTGATCCATCAAAGGTTGAGGCTGTGTTGAAATGGGAAAGACCGACAAGCGTCACGGAGATCAGGAGTTTTCTGGGATTAGCTGGGTATTATCGAAGGTTTATAAAGGATTTCTCAAAGATTGCAGTGCCATTGACCAAACTAACCCGTAAGGAAAATCCATTCGTGTGGACCAATAAATGTGAGGAAAGTTTCAACAACTTGAAGAAGTGTCTGACTACTGCTCCTGTCCTCACCTTACCCACTGAAGAGGGAGGATTTGAAATTTATTCAGATGCTTCTGGTACTGGATTGGGATGTGTCTTAATGCAACAAGGGAAGGTTATAGCTTATGCTTCCAGACAGTTGAAGATCCACGAAGTGAACTATCCGGTTCATGACCTGGAGTTGGCAGCTGTAGTATTCACCTTGAAAATTTGGAGGCATTATATCTATGGTGAGCAATTTAAGGTCTTTTCTGACCATAAGAGTTTGAAATACTTGTTCTCACAGAAGGAACTGAACATGAGACAAAGAAGGTGGTTAGAGTACCTTAAGGACTTTGACTTTTCCATTCAGTATCACCCTGGGAAAGCCAATGTAGTGGCGGACGCTCTAAGTAGACAACTAGGAGCTATGCTAGCTAGTTTGATGTTGGGCTAATGGAAGTTACTGGAGCAATTTGAAAGTCTGAACATAGACGTGGGAAAGAAGGAAAAGCAAATAATGATTTCAAACCTCCAGATACAATCCGACCTACTGACTGAGATCAAGGAGAAATAGGGAGAGGATCCATTCTTAATTGAGATCAAGGAGAAGCTAGAGCAAAGGCCTGACTTCACTCTATCTGCAGAAGGTAGATTACTGTTTCGAGGTAGGACATGTGTCCCTGATCACAGAGAACTCAAGAAGAGGATACTGAATGAAGCTCACCAGTGCAAATATACGATTCATCCAGGATCAACAAAGATGTACCAAGACTTAAAAAGGTCGTACTGGTGGCCAAACATGAAGAGGGATATGGCCGATCATGTGGCATACTGTTTAACATGCATGAAAGTCAAGGCTGAGCATTTCCGTACAGCTGGTGGACTGCTACCACTGGAAATCCCAGAATGGAAGTGGGATAGCATCGGTATGGACTTTATCATGGGATTGCCCAAGACTCGAGGTGGTATGGATGCAATCTGGGTAATAGTTGACCGATTGACTAAATCATCTCACTTCTTGCCGATTAAGAGTACTTGGTTAGTGGATGTATTGGCTGCACTATATGTTAAGGAAGTAGTTAGACTGCATGGGGTTCCATCTAATATAATATCGAATCGGGACCCTAGATTTACTTCACACTTCTAGAAGGGTTTACAAGCAGCAATGGGTACTAAACTAAACTTTAGTACTGCCTTTCATCCTCAGACTGATGGACAAACCGAAAGGACCAATCAAATTGTGGAGGATATGCTTCGTGCTCTAGTGCTAGATTTTAGAGGACGGTGGGATGATCAGTTGTACCTGATGGAGTTTGTTTATAACAACAACTATCAGGCAAGTATCAAAATGGCTCCATTTGAAGCCTTATATGGCAGGAGTTGCAGATCACCCCTGTGTTGAGAAGAGCATGGGGAGAACCAATGGGTTGGACCCGACTTAGTTGAGGCGACTGTCAGAAAAGTTCAGATTGTCAGGGAACGTCTGAAGATAGCACAATCCAGGCAGAAAAGTTATGCAGATAAGAGAAGGAGAGAACTAGAATTTCAGGTTGGCGAACATGTTTTCTTGAAGGTCTCACCTTCAAGGGGAATACAAAGATTTGGGATCAAAGGAAAGTTGAGTCCCAGATTTATAGGGCCATTTGAAATTCTGGAAAGGATTGGTCAGGTGGAGTATAGACTTGCACTACCTCCGCAACTGGCAAATGTGCATAATGTGTTCCACATATCCATGCTACGGAAGTACTTATTCAATGCCGACCATGTAATTGACCACGAGGACTTGGAGATTCGGGAGGACCTGACTTATGAAAAGAAGCCGATCAAACTGTTGGATCGGAAGATTCAACGACTCAGGAATCGTACCATACCTATGGTGAAGGTCCAATGGAGTCGAGACAGGGTTACAAATGCTACCTGGGAAACTGAGGAAAGAATGAAGAAAAACCACCCAGAACTATTCTCAGGTACGAACTACACCATTATGCGTAAATTTGGGGACCAAATTTCTTAAGTGGGGGAGGATGTAACACCCCGGGAATTTAGAAATTTAAAATTTTCAGAAAATAAAAGGGGAAAATTAAATAAACATATGGTAGAGACTTCCAACACCATGTAATAATGATCCATTAACAAGATTGGGCCTATAGAACACATTTGGCCCAAGGATATAAATAACTGAGACAGGGAATTACCCAGAAATTCGTGTAGGTAATTATGCCATAATTAGAAAGGGCAATTTAGGGTTAAAATAAGGGTGATTAGTCATGTATGGAAAGCCAAAACCGGACCCAACTCTAAGAGGTGGTTTCCTAAACCACTACTACCTCTTTTGGGAGGAAAGAGTCCCAGATTCTTGGAAAAACAGGGAGCAGATTCGCAGCCCTTTCTTAGTCTCGTTAGGACTCTTAACTACAACCTAAATCTATAAGAACTCATCCTCAAACTCTTGAGGAAGGCTTAACAACGAATTGGGGTCATTTGGAGGCAGGCTAGAACTTCTGAGGAGTAGGAGAAAGGCTGGGAACCCAGAGCTTCATCCCCTGCATCTTCTGTTGCATCTAGAATATCGACTGGTCTTAGATCTTCATAAAGGTAGGTGTTCTCGGGCCAAGATTAAAGAAAACCAACATCATCATGTAGTTCTCTGAGTCTAGGATCATTTGCATTTGGTTTGACTCAATTTCATGGAGTATACGTTGTGTATTCGTCGGTTTTCCGAAGTCTTACACAGTTAGGGATTTTTCCCGTTCTTCTTATTGTGAACATGATTCAAGACCAAATTTGACTAAACTTTCTTCATGAACGTTCTTCTACATGAAGTCATGATCATCTTTTATGTTGGACGTTTTATCCAAAAGTCCTTCCTTAGAGAGTTATAGGCATGGAAATAGAGTCATTGCATGATACTGTGATTTCGGGCTACACTTGACTTTCAGTTCTTCATATGTTTTCTTGGGATTCTAGACCGAATTAGATCAAACCCTCAACATAAAAGTTCTTCTACTAGTTGTCCTCTTCATCTTTCATGTTTAATGTATTGTCTAAATGTCATTCTTTAGAGAGTTATAAGAGTTGGAAGTGATTCCCCGCATGAGATGTGTCATCGGGTTCCACATGACCATGTGTTTTGTTTTGGAAGGGCCACTAGTGTCGACACCACTTGAGGTAGTGTCGACACCCTGTCCCAAAACAGCCCAGAAAGTGTTCTGGGAAGCCCTCTAGTGTCGACACTACCCCATCTAGTGTCGACACACTGTCCCAGTTTGACCCAGAAAGTTCTGGGAAGTTGATCTAGTGTCGACACTACCTGTGCTAGTGTCGACACACTGTCCCATATTGGCTAGAAGGTTTTCTGGAAGTTGTCTCTAGTGTCGACACTACTTGATCTCGTGTCGACACTACTTGACCAATTTTGCATTATTTTGTCTTGTGTTTGAAGCATAGTATCGACACCACTTGATCTAGTGTCGACACTACCTTTACCAGATTTTTCATATTTTGGGTATGATCAATCCATGATGTCTACAAGCATGAGCATGATGTTATAGAGTATGCATGGACCTAAAATAAATCAACCTATGGAAGAACATGGTAATGATATGAATATGATTCTAATGTGTAATTGTGATTGATCTTATGTCCATTGGATTATTTTGTGATCTTGCTTATTGTCAATTGATAAGATAAGAATATGATATGAATGTGGGGATGAATACATGTTAGTATGGACATATTAGTGGTGTTAATGTTATGATTTGCATATGAGTTTCATGGTTATATGTTTTCCGATGTTAAATTAGTTACTTGTCATATGCATACATGTTAGGAAAGCACATGTTCTACATACGATCTGTCTTTAGAAACATCCTCGTGTCAAGACATTAATGAACTATGAAACATAAGATGCGTTGTTATCTAGCCTTGTTCTTTTGAGCTGTTTGTCATTCCTTGATTCCACGAATGATCATGTTCTTTCTATTACTACGAGCTTGTTATTGAAACTCTGTGGCCATAATATGAATCTGTTTGTTCGGCACAACGTGGGACTCCGGTCCAAAACTTGATCCAATGCCTGTGCAATAGGGCCCTGTCCGGTCCTGGGGAGGAGCGCCCCAACGTACTTGTTAACCGCGGGAGTATGGACTCTTGGTGCTTGGCATAGCACACTGACATGCAAGATTGTGAAAATGTGCCTCCTGTTTGACATGATAAGTTTGACTTGACATGATATGATACGTTTGTTCTTCTGAACACATGAGATCTATTTGAATATGGCCAATCTCTTTTGACATGATTCTATTCTTGAAATATCTGTCCATTGTATATGAAACTCGACATTTGATCTGATATGATATCCGTTCTATTCTGTTATTCAATCTGATAGTATTGCATGCATTGTCATCATATTCATGTGCATATATGCCTATTTAAAATACTAATCATGTATACCAGTGCCCGCACATTATTGAGATGTAAATCCTACTGAGCTAGTTCGCTCACCCTATCATCCTACCCTTTTTCAGGAAGTGATGAAGAACCAGTGGAGTCTGATGGGGCAGGGCAAGAGTGATGAGCACCCTCCATATGAGTCGATGATAGCTTAGAAATAGACAATTGGGTAGTCTATGTAATATTAACTTTTCTGGAAGTTTTATTTGAAAAATGGACCTTTAGTTGGATCGTTCTTATGTAAGGTTGTATCTAGTTGAATGAAATGAAATAAAGAGTACTTTTGATGATGTTATTATGATCTGAAAAGTGTTATTATGTTCAATTGTGACTCTGTGCTATTCAACTGTGATACGCCTGTTTGTATCGTTCATGCCTCCCGGTATTTATTCCACTGCTAAATATCGGAGCGTGACACTCGGTGCTTCCCCATGGGGGTCGATCGCGGATTCGTGTCCACTACAGTGGACGCCTTTTAAATGCGGCGGTCTTGGTGGATGCGGGTTAGGTCCTTAATACGGAGGTCAACACCGACGCGTTTAAGGGCCTTTTTTCCGTCACATGTTCAAATTAGAAAGGCGTCTGCAAAGGACGATGCGATTTAAAAGTCAAAAAGGTCTGGCCCGACAAGATGTCGCTCACGTCTTCGAATCATGACCAAATCCTTTAACCACGTCCATAAAGGGCGCCGCTATCTAGAAGTCAAAAGACCTGCTGATAGCGCATTTATGAGGGCCATGCCGCAGATCAGGACAGAATAGTAATCGCGTCGGCTTTGGTCGCCGCATTTCAAGTCGCGGCGGCCTTGTCGGATGCGATTCAAGGTATGTCCGCACGACATGTTGCCCATGCGTCTGTCACATCAATTTGACTTTCTTAATCACGGCCTTCCTTCCGGACGCGATTCAGGTCTAATAGGCGTCTGCTGCATTGGACGCGATTCAAGAATCCAGTGCCTATAAATAGACCCCCGACGCTAGCCATTTCAACCAATCCCCTCCACCCTGGCGGAGCCCTGCCAGATTCTTCCCGCGACTTCCTCACGGCGGAGCCCTGCCGGACCGACGACTCGACGTCCTCGGAGCTCGGAGCTCGGAGCGCCGTCCACCATTCCACGTACCGGAGCGAGGCGGGAGGAGCACGGTCTTCCTCCACTTCCTCCGTCCATTCTGGCAACGCCGCTGCGCCATCCACTCTCGGGGAAGCACCCCTTCCCTTTGCCCCTTCCGTCTTTCTTTTCGTCTCTTCCGGGCACCACGTGGCCCTTCTTTACTTTTCACACACACACATGCATGCATACACACACACATACCTACATTTTAGGGGTTTAAAAGCCACCATCCGGTAAGCACACCTCCATGTCTTTATTTCATTTATTCTTTATTTTTAAGGTTTGATACTACATGTGGCTAATCCCCTTTCTTTACTTTTATCTGTCTTTTTTGCAAGGGTAATCAACGAGGCAACGCCCTCTACCACGGCTGGCCGTGTTCGTAGAGGAAGAGAGGGCCCACCACCTCCGCGCAATCTCCACGCTCCAAAAAAAGGTACGCCCACGATCACTTCTTCCACCTTGCACCCCTCGCGCGTGCATTTCCCTTTGGTGCCCACGTGCACCTGGCGATCACGATCTTTTATTTTCCTATCACACACACACACACTCCAATATCCATTATTCATCCCCCCCCCCCTCTCTTTGTGGACCGGAAATAGTATCTACACTGTGGAGGCTCCTATCATTTTGTACTATTTCATGACTGTCTAGCGCTATTATATGGGTCTTGTGACTCTACTGTTTCCAATGCATACTTTGCAGAGCACGGAGAGTGTCCGAGGGGCTACAATCTAGTCCTGGGGGCAGAGAGCTACCCGAAAATACCTGCAGGGGCTATTGACGGTGTTCTGCATTGCACCGGTTCTGACTATACTATTTTGGCTAGACATCTAACTATTATACTATTAGTTAGAGGAGTTCAGACATGTTGTACCATTTCTGTGCTATTACTGTGCTAGCACTGACTGTTATAATATTAGTCTGAGGAGTTCGGACGTACTGTGCTATCGTTGAATGACTGCTGTCCTAAAGTGACTACTGCCGTACTTTTCTATTGCACTGTCGTGCAACCATACCCGCTATCTCGTTACACGCTATCTCGTTATATGGTCATTTCTCTATCATCCTAGCATTGCAATATTCTTGTGGAGTGTATTATCATTCACTTGTTATCGCATGCTATCATTTTCTTGATATAGTGTGCCATTAATCTCTCGTTATCTTGTACTATTACTCTATTGGCTATACTTGATCGTTCTCCCTAGTTAACTTGCGTTACAAGATATTAATCACTTAAAGCATGACTTGTTTACACGAGATATTAAGTCCTACTGAGCGTTATCGCTCACCCTTCGTTATTTGTTATTGTGTTTTTAAGTAAGTCAGATGATGACCTTACACACATCAACGGGAATGGTCTGGAGTGATGAGCGTCCTGGAGTCATAGTGATGAATTGTCCCCAGTACCCTAGAGTTAGTTTAGTTAGTTGCTTGGTTATCATTTCCAAATGTAATGATGCTATTGAGCTCTGTGTTTTGGCTCTAAATTAGTGGTTGTAATAGTTTAGATGAATTATCAATAAAATGATGAGTTTTATTACAATTATTATTTATTAGTTGCTCTGATATTTACGAATGTATGCGAAATTTACATTATCATACACGTTGTTCATGCCTCCCCGATTTATTCCGCTGCTAAATTGACAGGGCATGACATATTCTATATTTGTACATAAATTTTAAGGAAAATGGGAGGCTTTAAGCTCCCTATCTCTCTTCTTTTTCTCTCTTGGGCAGGCAGAAAGAGAGGTGATTGGTCAACCGAAATGATCGGTCGGTCGATTGATTCCAGTGATATTTACAAGACTGATTTCTGTTGTTCGGAAATAGTGGTTTGAGGCTTCAAAAAGGAGTTTGAGGGTGGTAAATGGGTACAAGGGTCTATCCTTTGACAACAGTAAGTGCTTGGCATAAGGCTACTTGGAGAAGTCCAAGCAAGAGTGGAAGCGAAGACCAGTTTTCGCTACTTGACAAGAAGATGACATTAAAACGACAATAGTTAGGATAACGGAGCTCCAGAGTCCTTCCTTCACCTTAGTACTCAGCATTCATCACCCTTCCTTCCTCAACCTCCAAAGCCTTTTTTGGTGATAGCAGTAGCAAGTAGCCAGAGTTTTGGCTAAGGATGAACATGTACATATATAGTGCCTATCCAAACAGGGACGTGTGTAAATTCCTCAACAGGTGGACGATGGGGATTACTCTGATGGTTTTCTAACACGGATTTTTCCCACGTCGCTAGAATATTACCAGCAGTTAGCACGTATGGGTGTTAATACGTAATAGTGATTACGTAGGTGAACGGTAATAATAGAATCTGATTACGTAATCAATTAAATAATTATATGCATATATATGTTAATATAATATAATTTCCTTTTTAATCTCTTTCCATGGACACAAACCTAATTTATTTAAGTTGTTATTTTATGTGAACTCATGCGTGCTTATTTCCCAGAACTATTTTGGTAATGACAGTGTGAGGCATATCAAAACATTATCGTACATTATTTAAAAGTTTCATGACCAATTATTTTTATAAATAAAATTGTGGTGTTATAAAGATAGATATTAGCGAATATATATACATTAAATTAACTCTATTACATAATAACATAGGTTAATGTATATTATTCTGTATGTTAATGTATACTGTAATAAAACTTAATATATATTAATTTACGTTAATAAAATACATTCATATACATTAATCTATATTATTGTTATAGAATAACAAAAGTTAATATATATTGTAACAATAATACCATACATTAATCACTACAAGAAAATGCGCATTTATAGACCGACATTTTCGGTCTTTATTCGGTCACTAATCGGTCACTAAAAGACTTAGAGACCGAATAGTGACCGAATTCGTCGGTGAAGAATTTCTAGTCACAAATCTGTGACTGAAGGGTTTCGGTCACTAATCGATCACTATTTAGGGACCGAATAGTGACCGATTTCAATCGGTCACTGATAGTGACCGAAAAATTCGGTCACTATTCAGTCACTAACATAGGATGGAACAGTCACCGAATGAAATCGGTCACTGATAGTGACCGAAAAATTCGATCACTGTTCAGTCCCCAATTTAGAGACTGAATAGTGACCGAATTTTTGCGGTCACAATCAGTAATCGAAGAAATTCAGTCACTATTCGGTCCCTAAAATAGGGACCGAACAGTGACGGAATTTTTCGGTCACTATTAGTGACCGATTAAAATCAGTCATTATTCAGTCCCTATTTTAGGGACGGAATAGTGACCAAATTTCTTTGGTTACTAATCGGTCTCTATTTTTTTAAATATATACATTTTTAGGAAAAATAACTTGTGTAAAATAAATAACAATGTCCACAAGAAAAATGTCTACAATACAATAATAATAAAATATCCACAACACAACAATAATAAAATGTCCACAACAATAATAAAATATTGACAATAATAATAAAAATGTCCACAACATCATAATAATAAAATTGTCCACAACAATAATAAATGTCCACAAGATAAAAATAATCAAAATGTCTACAACACAACAATAATAAAAATATCTACAAGACAACAATAATAAAATGTCCACAACACTAATAAAATATCGACAACAATAATAAAAATGTCCAAAACATCACAATAATAAAATGTCCACAACAATAATAAAAATGTCCAAAACATCACAATAATAAAATGTCCACAACAATAATAAAAATGTCCAAAACATCACAATAATAAAATGCCAACAACAATAATAAAAATGTCTACAACAATAATAATAATGAAATGAAAATCATGAATCCTCGTCCTCGTGTTCATCCTCGTGCTCGTCTCGTCCCACGCCACCCGATGAAGGAACCTACAATACATATATAACAATAATAAGTTAAAATTAATACTATTATAAGCAATAACTTATTTTAGAAGCATAAATTAAATACTATTATAAGTAATAAATTATTCAAATTATAGATTTTTATTCACTCACTTTCGGTCAATATTTTGGTCACACTATATATTTTGGTCACACTTAAGATGAATTTGAGCGTCGAGCTCAAACCGGGAGTCCTAATTGAACTCCGCCAGTTTCCAAAGTCACACTCATCGCCCCGACCGTGCTGGAACAAACCGAAGGACAATCGGATGAGTATTTCTAATTTTGGACCCACAAACCTAATTTTTCATTTTTAAACTAAACTAACTTGTTTATTGTGACTTTGAGCGTCGAGCTCAAACCGGGAGTCCGAATTGAACTCCGTCAGTTTCCACAAGTCACACTCATCGCCTCGACCATGCTGGAACAAACCGGAGGCCAATCGGATGAATATTTTTAATTTTGGACCCACAAACCTAAGTTTTTCACTTTTAAACTAAACTAACTTGTTTATTGTGACTTTGAGCGTCGAGCTCAATTCGGGAGTCTGAATTGAACTTCGTCGGTTTCCACAAGTCTCATTCATCGCCCCGACCGTGCTGGAACAAACCGGAGGCCAATCGGATGAGTATTTCTAGTTTTGAACCCCCAAACCTAGCTAAGTTATTCATTTCTAAACTAAACTAACTTGCTTAATGTGAATTTGAGCGTCGAGCTCAAACCGGGAGTCCGAATTGAACTCCGTCAGTTTCCACAAGTCACACTCATCGCCCCGACCGTGCTGGAACAAACCGGAGGCCAATCGTATGAGTATTTCTAATTTTGGACCCACAAACCTAAGTTTTTCATTTTTAAACTAAACTAACTTGTTTATTGTGACTTTGAGAGTCATGCTCAAACCAAGAGTCCGAATTGAACTCTGTCGATTTCCACAAGTCACACTCATCGCCCCGACCGTGTTGGAACAAACCAGAGGCCAATTGGATGAGTATGTCTAGTTTTGGACCCCCAAACCTAGCTAAGTTATTCATTTCTAAACTAAACTAACTTGCTTAATGTGAATTTGAGCATCAAATCGGGAGTCCGAATTGAACTTCGTCAATTTCTACAAGTCACACTCATCGCCCCGACCGTGCTGGAACAAATCGGAGGTCAATCAGATAAGTATTTCTAATTTTGGACCCACAAACCTAAGTTTTCATTTTAAAACTAAACTAACTTGTTTATTGTGACTTTGAGCGTTGAGCTCAAACTGAGAGTTCGAATTGAACTCCGTCAGTTTCCACATGTCACACTCATCGCCCTGACCGTGCTGGAACAAACCGGAGGCCAATCAGATGAATATTTCTACTTTTGGACCCACAAACCTAAGTTTTCATTTTTAAACTAAATTAACTTGTTTATTGTGATTTGAGCGTCGAGCTCAAACTGGGAGTCCGAATTGAACTCCGTCAGTTTCCACAAGTCACCTCATCGCCCCGACCGTACTAGAACAAAACGAAGGCTAATCGGATGAGTATTTCTAATTTTCGACCAATAAACCTTAGTTTTTCATTTTTAAATTAAACTAACTTGTTTATTGTGACTTTGAGCGTCGAGCTCAAACCGGGAGTCCGAATTGAATTTCGTCGGTTTCCACAAGTCGATCACACTCATCGCTCCGACCATGCTGGAACAAACCAGAGGCCAATCGGATGAGTATTTCTAGTTTTGGACCCTCAAACCTAGCTAATTATTCATTTCTAAACTAAACTAACTTGCTTAATGTGAATTTGAGCGTCAAGCTCAAACTGAGAGTCCGAATTGAACTCCGTTGGTTTCCACAAGTCACACTCATCACCCCCGATCGTGCTGGAACAAACCGGAGGCCAATTGGATGAGTATTTCTAGTTTTGGACCCCCAAACCTAGCTAAGTTATTCATTTCTAAACTAAATTAACTTGCTTAATGTGAATTTGAGCATCGAGCTCAAACCGGGAGTCCGAATTGAACCCCGTCAGTTTCACAAGTCACACTCATCGCCCTGAATGTGGCGGAACAAACCGCAGGTCGATCGGATTAGTATTTCGAATTTTGGACCCCAAACCTAACTAAGTTCTCCCTTTTTAACTAATCTAACTTGCTTAAGATGAAATTGTGCGTCAATGAAACCAAAGTAAACTTAAACTAACTTAACTAACTTAACTGTTAAAATAAAAAAAAGTAAAATAAAATGAATTTACTCACGTGAGGGGCCTATGCTGATGTCGATGGTGCTGCCTGAGGAGGAATGCTGACCTGGGAGAGGGACTGGGAGAGCTGGGCCTGGAGTGCATCTGTCACCTGCGTCTGCATCTGGACTAGACGAGTCTCCATCATCTGGGCTATATGAGACTCCAAACCAGATATTGTATTTGTAATGAAGCCCATCATGTCACTGGGAGAAGTACATGGAGCACCAACTCTCGTGTTGAATGCACTAGTCTGTGAGGCTGAACTGGAGGCGCCAGATAACACCCTGCTCATGTCCATACTGTGCCCAAAACCATACACATGGCCTTTCTTTGGGGCACCAGATGCCGCAACCCATACCTCAGGATCTAACTGCGGCTGCTCGTCCTCCCCGGCGTACTTCTCTGTCATTTGTTGACTATACGACTCTTGCAAAAAAAAAAAATTGACAATGTAATATTCATCTGTAATGAGAAAAATTAAATAGTGAATATCTTGTAAATACTTACCGCAACCTCTCGTGCTCTGTCACTAATGTATTGATCCGTTCCTTTTTTCTTGTGTTCTATCAAACACCTCCTGAAATGTCGGAAGCCTTTTTAGCTCCTTTTCCTATTTGATAGAAAAAACATGACATAAATAAGTACCTATATAAATAAAAGATATCAGAAACGAACAAATTACTTACCAATCTGGACTGATGGGTCGCAAAGGAGACGGACCCACCAGTATGCATGTTGGCCTCTGGATTGGCGGCCCGATTCACTTTCATTATTGTGGATGTTTGTTGCCATCTCTCTGCAGCCCATATGTTGCACTAGTGAACAGATAGTGTTGACACTACTGGACAAATAGGTCAACACTATTGGATAGATAGTGTTGACACTACTGGACAGATAGTGTTGACACTACTGGACAAATAGTGTTGACACTACGTACCACTGTTTCCAGAACACAGTCAGAAGAAAAGAAGAAGAAGAAGAAGAATCCTTCACAAGAACACTTGCCTAAGACATGAGTATTAGCTAAAACACGTACACAAGAGACCAAAAAGTGTACCTAATGATATTTATGGCGCACAAATCAAGAGGTAAATATGATAGATACTCATATTCAAGATCCTAACCGAAGATGGAGACATGAAGGAAAGGAGATACATAAATCCTACATGATGATCACACAATTCCAGAAATCATATAGTAGCCTTTATAAATGAAACTTTAGATGGAACGTTTGTTTTTGATTTATATTAACTGAAGTTCTTGACTTATATACTAGATTAAGGATCAAGAAAAAAAATTATTATCTTAAAGGTAATGTGAAGGTACCTACCTTACACTTTATTTCCTTCTTATTTATTTCCAGAAAACCAAGTTAGCCCTTTTTCTTCTGCGAAAAACTCCTCCCTTCCTGGCATTTCTTCCTCTCCAATGCTTCCACCGCCAACCCTTTCTATGTACTCTTATATATGTATATATATATATGCTTGCACATGCATATAAGCACTTCCACACTCTCCCACGTAGCTATCTCATCATTACCTCCACTTCCTTCTAACACCTCACACACTCCCATGTGACACTAACAAGCACACACTTACACGTATATATGTGGCATGCAGGAAGTTTATCCTTTCTTTGACATTATTTTATCATTTCTTTTAATACACTCACACAATATATATATATACTAATAAATATATACACTTTATACAACTACCATACGTACACATGTTCACATTTAGATGCAGGTTAAATCTTACGTAAATAAGTTACGTAACTAGATTACTATTCATTTAGGTCACTTTGGAACCTTAATTTAATATGTAAATGACATCCAAATAAAGTAAAACATCAACCATTGTCTAATTACAACGTGGTAAGTTTATGGTAATTTTTATTTAATTTTTTCTTGAATAAATATTCATCAAGTACAAATTGTCTGAAAAGTAGATAAATCATATTTACCTCATTAACCGTGCATCAAAAATTCTCAATATCCACATTTTTGTATCAACATATTTTTCTGATAATTATGGTAATTTCAAACTAAATTTCGTTACCAAAATCCAGTGACACCTTGTCGGTGTACATATGCCCGGAAATGGTACCGTCATGAAACAATGTAAATCTTTAAGTGATTTTCTGGTGCAAGTATGCTAGGCTTATAGTGTAACTCCCCGACGCGGAATATAGGAGCGAGATTACAGTTATTAAATAATACAGAGCGAGAAAATAAATACAAACCATTGCACAATTGAATAACACCAAAAGAACTCCAAATTCATTAATAATCCAACAATCTCCATTACATTCACTAATAACTCATCCTTTATAAACTGATTAATACATCGACGTATCAGAGCCAAAACTAGGGCCCATAGTACTTTATTCAAAATCAAACTATTACATTATGATTAACTGACTCAGTAACTCATAACTATACTAACAGACTACTACTAGACAACACTGGTTGTTGAATGGTCACTCCTGAGTCTCCTCATCGGTCTCATCTCGTGAGTGTGGTCATGATCTGACTCACCTGAAACACATTAAATAAATACGCAGGATGAGCGAATAACACCCAGTAGGACTTAATATCTCGTGAACACAAGCATGCTTTAAATAGTTAATATCTTAATGGTACGTTAACTAGAGAGTAAAGTCATGTAGAGTATGTCACGATAACGAGAGAACAATTGCAACTGACACAAGGAAAATAGTACAACGAGAACGATAATAGAATGGCCATGTAACGATATAACATGTAAATTGCACAACGGTGCACTAGTAACGATCACGCTTGCACTTATAGAGATAGCACTTTGATTGTCATAGATTAATCTAGATAGTAACTGGCGCTGGATGCATGCCGTAACACATCCTATGATCATTTTAACTCCCAGGGGCACTGGCACTTTTCGGACGCTCCTCCCAGAACCTGATCGGGCCCTATTGCGCTGGCATTAGTCATTTCTTTTATCTTAGACAATCACACGAATGGCAAATAGAGTACCAAGAAGAGATAAGAGAGTACTAGACGAGATAGATGAGTGTAGAGAGAACGTGAACAGATGAGAGGATATAGATAGTAGATGAGATAGACAATTTCATAAAACAACGTGAAATTCCGATAATAACGGTTGCACAGCACCAGGTCGGGTACCGGCAGTCTGGTAGAAGTCACAACCGCCCCTTAGCCGTGCTGTGTACACGGGTCAGGTGGTCCTGTGTGAACTCAAGACGAGAAGGAACACTAAGGCATGGATCGTACTGATCCCTAAGGTGCATCGGGATTTAGGGTACAACCAGCTCATTGACTAAGGACATGCGCCAAAGCCAAGAAGACTTACAGAGGTCTTGACAAGGAGTCCCTGGTCCAGTCGAGAGTATTCCCGGTGGAGAGGTGGTCCAAGTCAAGGGAAAAGTGTGTAGAAAATGGATTCGTCGTGCCTCGAGTGCTCGAAGGCCGAGGGAAAATGGTAACGGTGCACAAAACTTGCGAATAAAACGAAGACATGTATATTTAAATAAGTTAGACATTTTCTTCAATAATTACCAGATACATTATTAATAATTCACGAGGGGTAAGGACAATATGATCTTAAGTGTGTGCTTGTGTAAGAAATCAAGAGATCATCGTTGATTGTGCACATGGCTTTTACATAGATTGATTTCATGTATCATTATCGTCAATTGTTAATACTATCAAGTTATTCATAACAGTAGTCAATTAGGGTTGATGAAGGTTGGAATGGTGTAAACATAGGGTTTTATTGTAAAAATTTCACTCGGCTGAAGTCGCGACAGGATTGGTGGTCGCCTTCAAGTCGCGACGCAAGGCACAGTCGCGTTATGCTGAACCGGCCGGCGGGATGAACTAGGACCAGGTCGCGACGTGTCGGTCCTCTGCGTTCATAACGCGTCGGACCCCGGGGTCGCGACCTCTGAGATCGCGGCGTATCGCGTCGTCGCGACCTCAGGAGGTGGCCCGAGCCCAGAAAAGAGGTTTTTGCCCTTTTTTCTAGGTGGGTCTGTCTGACACATAGTCACTAAAAATTCAATAATAAATCGTATAAAGATCCAAAAAGCATGAAATTAGTTCTAAACGAAAGTAGACATGTATATCTATCAACATGCACGATTAATGTGAAAGTAGACAAGGTTTAGATATGCATTGATCAGGTTACGTTTCGGTGACCTAAACAGAAGCAGTCAGGGTTCGACGAATTAATTAGAGATGTACACTTAATGAAAAATTAGGAAACCAGTGGCGTTTGAAAGCTAACACAAAGTAGTATTTTAGAGAATTTTATCATGATAGGACATCAAGTATGCACAAAGTTTAAATGTTATCATGAAGAGTCAGGTATATACAATAGACAAAGATTCAAAGATTTAATTCTCCCCCATGGGAGGTCGAAATAGAGCAAGATTAGGGGCATTTGAATGCTAGTGTGATGTAGTATAACTGAGAATTTTATCATGGCATGAGAACAAGTACGTGCAAGGAATTAGAGAAAACATGAGATTCGGGTTCATGGTAACAGTAGGATTTCATGAATTAAATTCGCCCAAATGGATGAGCGGAATACAACGAAACCATAGGGCTTTTGAAGAGGTACATGAAGGCTACCTAGGGTAATTATTTCACGATTTTTGCTTGAGAGATTTCCTACATTTTTCGTGAAGTAAGAAAGCCCTAGTTTGAATGACGAAAATAAGAGAACCATTCTTGCTCCAAGCCTTCTCCTTCCTTGCTCCTTGGTCCAGATCTTCTCCTCTTCGTCTCCAAAGGTCTTAGCACGAAATTGTGGGGTGCTAGGGTCAAATGGGGGGTGTTTTGATAGCTTATAGAGTCCTAAATCACCTAAAACTCTTTCTTTTTCATACAACTCCGAAAATTGGTATTTATCTCACACTTTCTCTTATTTATCCACCTAATAGAGTTGGGAAGGGATCCAATTTCGTGGGTAGAGATTTAGGATAAGTCTAGGACTCTTTTTAGGATGGATATTGACTATTTAATAATTATTTAAACTATTTCCTAATTATCACTTATTTTTATTCCGAATTGGCTTAATTATTTCTCATCCCATGATGGGCTAACCCTATTGGGCCCAATCTATTAGGTTTGGGTATTAGAGTAACCCATTAATAATTTAACTTAATGGGTATTGTTTTAATTCCCTTTCATTCTAATTAAATTATTTATCTCATCTATTAAATAATAAAATTTATTTTTCTTAATTTTAAAAATCAAGGGTGCTACATCCTCCCCCTCTTAAAAAGAATTTGGTCCCCAAATTCATATAATCGTAAGAGGAAGAATGACTTACTGAATAAATTCAGATAATTTCATCGCATGGTTGCTTCCGGCTCCCAAGTTGCCTCTTCAACTTCGTGATTTCTCCACAGAATCTTGACCACGGGTATGGATCGATTCCGAAGCTGTTGCATCTTCTTGTCTTAGATCTTCACTGGCCATTCTTCATAGGTCATATCCTTGTTCAGAGTAATGTCATCATAGCTGATTACGTGCGATGGATCGTACACGTACTTTCTCAGCATTGACACATGGAACACACTGTGTACTGTTGAAAACTGGGGTGGTAGTGCTAGTTGATACGCTACCTCGCCCACTCTATCTAATACCTTAAACGGACCTATGAATCTTGGTCTCATTTACCTTTCATCCCAAATCTTTGGAATCCTCTGGTCGGGGATACTTTTAGCATTATATGATCTCCGACTTGAAATTCCAAGTCTCTTCTTTTTGTCTGCATAGCTCTTTTGCCTGGACTGAGCTATCTTAATTCTGTCTCTGATAATCTAGATATCTCTACTGGTATTCTGCACCATGTCTGGTCCCAGCCATTGTTGCTTACCTACTTCATTCCAGCAAACTGGCGATCTGCAGCTTCTGCCATATAGTGCTTCAAATGGTGCCATATTAATGCTGGTCTGATAGCTATTGTTGTAGGCAAATTCTATTAGTGACAATTGTTCATTCCAATACCCCTCAAAGTCTATAGCACAAGCTCGTAGCATGTCTTCCACTATTGATTTGTTCTTTTAGTCTCCCCATCCGTCTGTGGGTGGAAAGCTGTGCTAAAGTTGAGTTTTGTGCCCAACGCTGTATGAATTCCCTTCCAGAATCTAGATGTGAATCTGGGGTCACGATCTGAGACAATGGACACGGGGACTCCATGTAATCTTACTATCTCCTTTACATACAATGCTGCTAACACATCCACACTCCAAGTGCTCTTAATGGCAAGGAAGTGTGCGGACTTGGTTAAACGGTCCACAATAACCCAGATAGCATCAAGTCCACCACGAGTCTAGGGTAAACCCATGATGAAATCCATGCCGATGCTTTCCCACTTTCATTCAGGTATGTCCAGGGGCCTAAGTACACCCGCAGGACGACGGTGCTCAGCTTTCACCTGTTGACAAGTGAGGCAGTGCGCGGCATGCTCAGCCACCTTACGCTTCATGTTTGGCCACCAAAATGACCTTTTCATATCTTGGTACATCTTGGTTGCACCTGAATGTATTGTGTACATGGTCTTGTGGGCTTTATCCATCAGTTTCCTTTTCAGCTCTTCATTGTCAGGCACACATGTCCTGGCTTGGAATAATATTCTTCCATCTTCAGCGATGGAGAAGTCTGGCTTGTCAGCTATGGTCTCCCTTACTCTGATTAGAAACAGATCATTAGCCTGTTGCTCTCTGATCTCGACAAAGATGTCGGGTTGAGCTTTAAGGTTAGCCACTAACATCTTATCACTTCTCTTTTCAATATTCAGATCTAGACTGGCGAATTGCTCTAACAATTGCATCTCGCCCATGACTAGACAGGATAACGAAGCTACTGGCTTTCTACTGAGTGCGTCAGCTACTGCGTTACCTTTGCCTGGGTGGTATTGAATGTTGAAATCAAAATCCTTCAAGTACTCCAGCCATCTCCGTTGTCGCATATTGAGCTCCTTTTGAGAAAATAAGTATTTCAAACTCTTGTGGTCGGAGTAGATAATGAATTGTTCCCCATATAGGTAATGCATCCAGATCTTGAGTGCGAATACCACAGTAGCTAGCTCTAAGTCATGGACAGGATAGTTAACCTCATGTTGCTTCAATTGCCTTGATGAATAGGCTATCACTTTCTCATTCTGCATTAATACACAGCCTAGACCGATTCCAGATGCATCAGTGTAGACTGAGAATCCTGCGCCTTCAACTGGTAATGCGAGGACAGGTGCAGATGTCAACAATTGCTTGAGTGTCTGAAAGCTCTTCTCGCATTCCTTGCTCCAGACATATGGGCTTTCCTTCCGCGTAAGACGCGTAAGAGGTACAGCTATCTTGGAGAAATCTTTTGTGAACTGTCTGTAATATCCAGCCAGTCCAAGAAAGCTCCTGATTTCTGTGACATTGGTCGGCCTTTCCCAGTTGAGCACGACTTCTACCTTGGAAGGGTCGACAGCGATACCGTCCTTGGAAATAACATGACCCAGAAATGACACCTCCTCGAGCCAGAATTCACACTTGCTCAATTTGGCGTAGAGTTGATTGTCCCGCAAGATTTACAAAGCACTGCTATGATGCTCCTCATGCTCTTCCTTGGTCTTGGAGTATATGAGAATATCATCAATGAATACCACGACGAACTTGTCGAGGTAGGGCCGGTAGATGCTGTTCATTAATTGTATAAAAGCTGCAGGAGCATTGGTTAGTCCAAAAGGCATGACTACAAATTCGTAATGATCGTACCTGCTCCTAAAAGCTATCTTGTAGATATCTACATCTTTAATCCTCATCTGATGATATCCCGATCTAAGGTCAATCTTAGAAAAATACTTTGCTCCTGATATTTGATCAAATAGTTCATCGACACGCGGCAGAGGGTACTTGTTCTTGATAGTGAGATTGTTCAACTGCCTGTAATCGATGCATAATCTCATGGATCCGTCCTTCTTCTTGACGAACAACACTGGTGCTCCCCAGGGAGAAGTACTTGGCCTAATGAAACCCTTTTCTAGAAGTTCCATCAATTGCTCCTTCAACTCTTTCAATTTAGCCGGGGACATCCTGTAGGGTTGGCGTGAAACCGGTGCAGCTCCAGGTACGAGATCAATTGAGAAATTTACATCTCTCTCAGGTGGAATGCCTGGCAGCTCATCGGGAAACACGTCTGGATATTCTTGCACTATATGAATGTCTGATATCTTGGTTGATTTCTTCTCAACTACAATTGTGGCAAGAAATGCCACACAGCCCTTTCTTATCATGTTTTGTGCCTTTATGGCAGAGACGAGAGACAAGTGTCTCTTGTGCCTACGTCCTGTGAAGGTCAGCTTAGGGAATTCACTAAAAGAAAATTTCCCTCTTCTACAATCCACGATAGCCCCATACGTGGATAGCCAATCGGCTCCTAGAATAACATCGTAACCCTCCATGGGCATACATATCAAGTCAGCTCTTAGATTGAGTTCACCAATCTTAACATCAGCCAATGGATAATATTTATTCAATTAAGCCCTTTCTCCTAGTGGTGTTGTGACAGGTAATTCAAATGTCATGGATGTAGGTTTCTCATTTAAGGTATCAGCAAATACTTGTGATATGAACGAATGTGTTGCGCCATTATCAAACAAAACAAATGCTGAATGAGAAAAGATCGGTAGTGTACCTTCCACAACTCCACCTTCCTCGGTGGTGTCCACTTCTTGCAGGGCTTGGAGTCTACCTAGCTTCTTTGGTCCCGCAGGACGCTTCTCATTCTCCCTCAGTGATGGGCATTCAGAAATCAGATGCTCTCGGCTCCCACAACGAAGGCATGCACCTGCCTTCCTCCAGCATTCTTCTGTCGTGTGACCAAGCTTGTCACAGTGTTTGCATCTGGACTTATTGTTCGGAGCAGTAGTGGTGGGGACTTTGGGCTTCCGCTCCTGGCTTGGCCCGTTAGTGATACTTAACGGCCTTTTCTTGCCATTAGTAGCCTTGCTCAATACTCCGGAAGTTTGCTCTTTCTTGAACATTCTACCCTTGATGCGCTCAGTGAGTTCAGTCGCATCTTCCAGGCATTGTGCTCTCCTGACCATCTCTGGGTAGGTCTGAATATCAAATGGTGCCAGCTGTGTAATATATGCGGGTCTAAGCCCATTGAGGAATCTCTTTGCCTTCATCCTCTGGGTACTAACCAGATGATTGGCGTAGCGAGCCAATCGAGAGAACCATGCCTCATATTCAGCAACGTCAGGTTTCTCTGTTTCAGAGTGGCGAACTCGGCGGCTTTCCTTTCTTGAACTCTTTCTGAAAAAATTTTGGAGTTGAATTGATCCTTAAACTCATTCCATGTAAACTGAGCATCTGCCCATGTGGCCTCAATGGACTCCCACCACACACGGGCGTCCCTTTCAAGCTGGAATGTGGCAAGTAAAAAATATCTCCATCCGCGCATTGCATAACGTGAAAAATACGCTCAGTCTCCTTGAGCCAGTTCTCAGCCTCATCAGGGTCTGTAGTACCGCTGAATCAAGGTGGGTTCAGGTTGCGGAAGTTCCGGTGCAATTCACCAGCTCCTCGGTTGTTGTTGTTGTTATTGTTTGCCTCAGCAGCCTGAAGTAAAGCTTGAGTGAGCTGCTGAATCGTAAGTTTCATATCACGGAGTTGTGCATGCTCTGCTGCCATTGTTTAAGTTCCTTCAAAAGAGAATTTAAAAATATAAGTCGTTGGGTTTGCACTAAGTTTGTGCGTGTGTGTATTTATTTTATCTTATTACCCACGGTTCTACCCATCTCACATAGGTATGGAATTAGACTCTAAGTCAAGGCAGGTCAAACCTAGATCATCCTATACTTAAGAATAACCTAGGCTCTGATATCACAAAACTGTAACGCCCCGATGCGGAATATCGGAGCGGGATTACAGTTATTAAATAATACAGAGCGAGAAAATAAATACAAACCATTGCACAATTGAATAACACCAAAAGAACTCCAAATTTCATTAATAATCCAACAATCTCCATTACAATCACTAATAACTCATCATCTTCATAAACTGATTAATACATTGACGTATCAGAGCCAAAACTAGGGCCCAGAGTACTTTATTCAAAATCAAACTATTACATTATGACTAACTGACTCACTAACTTATAACTATACTAACAGACTACTACTAGACAACACTGGTTGCTGAATGGTCACTCCTGAGTCTCCTCATCGGTCATCTTGTGAGTGTGGTCATGATCCGACTCACCTGAAACACATTAAATAAATACGCAGGATGAGCGAATAAACCCAGTAGGACTTAATATCTCGTGAACACAAGCATGCTTTAAATAGTTAATATCTTAATGGTAGGTTAACTAGAGAGTAAAGTCATGTAGAGTATGTCACGATAACGAGAGAACAATTGCAACTGACACAAGGAAAATAGTATAACGAGAACGATAATAGAATGGCCATGTAATGATATAACATGTAAATTGCACAACGGTGCACTAGTAACGATCACGCTTGCACTTATAGAGATAACACTTTGATTGTCATAGATTAATCTAGATAGTAACTGGCGCTGGATGCATGCCATAACACATCCTATGATCATTTTAACTCCCATGGGCACTGGCACTTTTCGGGCGCTCCTCCGAGGACCTGATCGGGCCCTATTGCGCTGGCATTAGTCATTTCTTTTATCTTAGACAATCACACGAATGGCAAATAGAGTATCAAGAAGAGATAAGAGAGTACTAGACAAGATAGATGGGTGTAGAGAGAACGTGAACAGATGAGAGGATATAGATAGTAGATGAGATAGAGACAATTTTTAAAACAACGTGAAATTCTGATAGTAACGGTTGCACAGCACCAGGTCGGGTACCGGTAGTCTGGTAGAAGTCACAACCGCCCCTTAGCCGTGCTGTGTACACGGGTCAAGTGGTCCGGTGTGAACTCAAGACGAGAAGGAACACTAAGGCATGGATCGTACTGATCCCTAAGGTGCATCGGGATTTGGGGTACAACCAGCTCGTTGACTAAGGACATGCGCCAAAGCCAAGAAGACTTACAGAGGTCTTGACAAGGAGTCCCTGGTCCAGTCGAGAGTATTCCCGGTGGAGAGGTGGTCCAAGTCAAGGAAAAAGTGTGTAAAAATGGATCCGTCGTGCCTCGAGTGCTCGAAGGCCGAGGGAAAACGGTAACGGTGCACAAAACTTGCGAATAAAACGAAGACATGTATATTTAAATAAGTTAGACATTTGCTTCAATAAATTACCAGATACATTATTAAATAATTCACGAGGGTATAAGGGCCAATATGATCTTTAAGTGTGTGCTTGTGTAAGAAATCAAGAGATCATCGTTGATTGTGCACATGGCTTTTACATAGATTGATTTCATGTATCATTTATCGTCAATTGTTAATACTATCAAGTTATTCATAACAGTAGTCAATTAGGGTTGATGAAGGTTGGAATGGTGTAAACATAGGGTTTTATTATAAAATTTTCACTTGGCTGAAGTCGCGATAGGATTGGTGGTCGCCTTCAAGTCGCGACGCAAGGCACGGTCGCGTTATGCTGAACCGGCCGGCGGGATGAACCGGGACCAGGTCGCAACGCGTCGGTCCGCCGCATTGATAACGTGTCGGACCTCGGGGCCGCGACCTCTGAGATCGCGGCATATCGCGCCGTCGCGACCTCAGGAGGTGGCCCGAGCCCAGAAAAGAGGTTTTTGCCCTTTTTTCTAGGTGGGTCTGTCTGACACATAGTCACTAAAAATTCAATAATAAATCGTATAAAGATTCAAAAAGCATGAAATCAGTTCTAAACGAAAGTAGACATGTATATCTATCAACATGCACGATTAATTTGAAAATAGACAAGGTTTAGATATGCATTGATCATGTTACTTTTCGGTGACCTAAACAGGCGCAGTCAAGGTTCAATGAATTAATTAGAGATGTACACTTGATGAAAAATTATGAAACCAGTGGAGTTTGAAAGCTAACACGAAGTAGTATTTTAGAGAATTTTATCATGACAGGACATCAAGTATGCACGAAGTTTAAAGGTTATCATGAAGAGTCGGGTACATGCAACAGACGGAGATTTAAAGATTTAATTCTCCCTCATGGGAGGTCAAAATAGAGCAAGACTAGGAGAGTTTGAAATCTAGTGTGATGTAGTATAACTGAGAATTTTCTCATGGCATGAGAACAAGTACATGCAAGGAATTAGAGAAAACATGAGATTCAGGTTCATGGTAACAGCAGGATTTCATGAATTAAATTCGCCCAAATGGATGAGCGGAATACAACAAAACCATAGGGCTTTTGAATAGGTACATAAGGCTACCTAGAATAATTATTTCACGATTTTTTCTTGAGAGATTGCCTACCTTTTTCATGAAGTAAGAAAGCCCCAGTTTGAATGACGAAAATAAGAGAACCCTTCTTGCTCCAAGCCTTCTCCTTCCTTGCTCCTTGGTCCAGATCTTCTCCTCTTCATCTCCAAAGGTCTTAGTACGAAATTGTGGGGTGCTAGGGTCAAATGGGGGGTGTTTTGATGGCTTATAGAGTTATAAATCACCTAAAACTCTTTCTTTCTCATCCAACTCTGAAAATTGGTATTTATCTCACTCTTTCTCTTATTTATCCACCTAGTAGAGTTGGGAAGGGATCTAATTTTGTGGGTAGAGGTTTAGGATAAGTCTAGGACTCTTTTTAGGATGGATATGGACTATTTAATAATTATTTAAACCCTTTCCTAATTATCACTTATTTTTATTCCGAATTTGGCTTAATTATTTCTCATCCCATGATGGGCTAACCCTATTTGGGCCCAATCTATTAGGTTTGGGTTATTAGAGTAACCCATAAATAATTTAACTTAATGGGTATTGTTTTAATTCTCTTTCATTCTAATTAAATTAATTTATCTCATCTATTAAATAATAAAATTTTATTTTTATTAATTTTTAAAAATCAAGGGTGCTACATATAGCTTCATACTTGGTATTAATTTGAGGTGTCACAAAATTGGTCACAAATTTTTCTCCCATCTTTGAGAATTTGTGACTGAAATAAAATCAGTCACCATTCGGTCCCTAAATTAAAATAGAGACTGATTTATTTCAGTCACTATTCGGTCCCTATTTAGGGACCGAATTGTGACTGAATTTAATCAGTCCTAAAATATAGAGACCAAAAATTTTGGTCACTATTCGGTCACAAAATAGTGACCGAATTATGACCGAATTTAATCAGTCCCAAAATATAGAGACCGACAGATTTTAGTCACTATTCGGTCACAAAATTGTGACCGAATTGTGACCAAATTTAATCGGTCCCAAAATATAGAGACCGAAAATTTCAGTCACTAGTCGGTCACAAAATAGTGACCGAATAGTGACCGAAATTAATCAGTCCCAAAATATAGAGACCGAAAATTTTGGTCACTATTCGGTCCCTATTTTTGGGATCAAATAGTGACTGAATCTAATCGGACCCAAATTATAGATACCGAAAATTTCGGTCACTATTCTGTCCCAATTTTGGGACCGAATTGTGACCGAATTTAATCGGTCCCAAAATATAGAGACCGAAAATTTCGATCACTATTCGATCACAAAATAGTGACCGAATAGTGACTGATTCTGAATCGGTCTCTAAAACTTTTATTTAGCGACTGATTAATTTCAATCACAATTCGGTCACTATTTTGTGACCGAATAGTGACCGAAATTTTCGGTCTCTATTTCGGTCTCTATAAACAATTTTTCTTGTAGTGAAACCAAGAAGAGGTAACTCAGAGATAAACAATCTAATCTATCTTATTATATATCAAACCGGTTCAAAAAATATCAAAATTGATCAGAGTAAAATTTACTGCCCATGAAACAGGCAATCCACGTAGATCCCCTGACACAACTCTAGAGGGTCACAGCCTCACAGGCCCCTTTTAAAATTGTGTCTAAGGCTTGGTAATAAAATTACCGGGTCGCACGGGCAGTAAATTTTACTCAAATTGATCATTCCATATCTAGTTGTGCATGTGGGCCGGTGGCAGTCTCCTTATACTACTAAATCTTTTTTTCAACTATCATGACTTAGGGTCCGTTTGTTTGAGGGTAAAACCCCATTAAGAAATAATTTTCCAGGGAAAACCTTTTTTTTAAACCATTTGGTATTCCTGAAAACCGAAATTTGGAAAACTTTATCCAGAAACTTCTGGATTTTGGCATCCCCGCAAACCACGCGGATGCCATTTTCCTTACACGCATGTGCATGTTAACAATTAATGTTTGCTACAGTGATGATTGTTTTGACACCATTTATTTAAGTTGTTTTATTATTTTTTTCTCTTCATTTTAGTCATATTTGTTAAATCTAATTATTTATTATTTATTATTTTATTTTTAAATTTTTTATTAAAATATCTGTAGAATACTATTTATTCAAGTTATGTTTTTATTTTATTTCTCTTAATTTAAATTGTTTTTGTCAAAATTATTTTTTGTTCACTAATTTTTTTCAATTTTTAAATTATAAAAAATAAAATAAAATAAAATAAATTGATGAATAGTGTTAGTACACAATGAGTATATGACTCTCTCTCATTTAAATGGATCATAAAATCTCATGTTTCTCCATACAACTTTATATTTACATGACAACCAAATAGACAATTACGTTTTCATTTTCATGTAAAACTTATTCCGTGGAAAATTGTTTCCTTAGTAAACTATTTTACATGTAACCAAACGGACCCTTAAGGGAAAATGGAGTTCGAACTAACTACTTACATCAATTCTTTTTCAACTATCGTGACTTAAAGGGAAAAATGGAGTTCGAACTAACTAGTTACATAAAGTCTCTCCTTCGGCTCCATAACTGAGACGTGAGTGGGTTGCTAGCCTTTGGCATCGGATGTATCCCTATCCAAGGGAGGCACCTTGTGTAGACACTAGCGAATTAAGATGGTAGTATAATAATTAACGTAGTAAAGTAGGAACATAAATTATACCATACTCCAGTAATATAATAACATAGTAATTAAGAAATAATCTTATCCTAGTAGGTTGATATATATATATATATAACCTAATAATCGTAGTGATGCCGTCCATTAATAAAATGGAATAACGATTTGATAATTAAGATCATAAAAATAGTAACATATTAGGGAAATTATAATAACACGGTAAGACAATACTAACATTGCAGAATGATACTAATTTATGTAGTGACAGAGTAAGGTAATAATGTATTAAGATAGTCACATAATTACGCAATAACACAATGCTATTATATTAATATGTCCCTATCTTATTATAATAAAGTATTACAATTGCGATGTAACTTCCACGCTACTCACGAACACCAATCCCTGAGTCCGCTAAACCACACGGGGCAAAATTTCTCGTTATCAAAAAAAAAAAACTTCCACGCTACTAGTACACTGTACTACTTTAATACGTTCCACTGCCATGTCACCTCCTTAATTAGTAAATTGTTACATTAATCTGTTGTTATGTTTCCATCTTATTATGTGGTTGCTTACATTAATCCGGACTGCAGCAACACATTACCCTGGTAGAGCAAATAAACCCAAAAAAGTAGTCCACCGACAACATTGGACGTTTCTGATCAACCACACGCTGAAACAGAAATAGGAATAGAGGCGGGTTAAACCTCCATTAACAAAAGAAGATTCTGTTTTTATTTTTTTTAACAAATCACCCCTAGAAAGTTCCCATATTCCAAATATCACTCTATAATCTTTATATTTCCTAATAACCCCATATAATCTACCAGGGTTGGAAAAAAAACCAGAATTAGTTGCTATTTACGTGCAAAAGCATCAAAGAGAGAATATTCCTTGGAAACTCTGTTAGTAAATTTTAAGATCAAAATATCTCTCCCGTATCCGCACCTCTCTCCCTATCTCACTCACTGATTTAGGCAGTCTAGGATCATCTCCACCTGCTTCTTCTTCTCTGGATGATAATTGATGGTGTCCGACTGGCATTCCTTCCATACAAGGCTGGTTGCTGCCAAACGTGTAGGCAAATGTCGCATATGAGATCAAAGAAACCCGTGGCCACACCTTGCACGAGCCAGTTGAGAAGTGATGCCTCCTTATCACTAAGAAGCTCAATGACATCCACATCTTCAAGCAAACAATGATTCTCCTACTCTCTATCGGGCCTGCCATGCGACAGAGATGATCTTGCGAATGTAGCATTGGTGTCGCAACCATAAGTGCATGCGTGTATGAGAGAGAGAAATTGAGATGTAAAAAGAGAGGGAGAAAGGAGAGTCTCTCTCTCTCTCTCTCTCTCTCTCTTCTCTCTCTCTCTCTCTCTCTCTCTCTCTCTCTCTCTCTCTCTCTCTCTCTCTCTCTCTCTCGCATAGTCCAGAACCACCTCCTCTCCCATTGCCTCCAATCTCAGTTGCACTGATGCCAACCCCGGTCCTATCGGCACTCCTCTCTCTCTCTCTCTCACACACACAAACATACACAGTAGAGATAGAGAAATGGAAAGAGGGAGAGAGACAGATTATGTTGGATTAATTTTAACTCTGGGCAAGTTTTTTATTTTGAGAAAATTTAATATATTTTTATATTATATTTAAGTGTAATATGATTAGATATTAAATCTATGTGACATTCTAATAATTGAGTTGCTACTTTATCATTCTCTATATAAAAAGTGTCATATAAATTTAGTGCTTAATCATCCTGCATTTAAATAAAATATGAAAATATATTAAACTAGATCTCTACCCGTGCGTTGCACGGTTTTTTTCTAAATATATATTTAATTATAATAAATTTATAAATTATAAATTAAATTTGATATGATTGTTATTAATAATAATAGAGGAGTATTATATAGAAGAAAAGAAAACCTAATTTTCATGCGAAACACTAAATAGATCAATATGAGAGATGCATATTATAATGGAGGCAAGTACTTATATTTTTAGATGGGGGGTGGCGGATTGGATAAAAAATATTATTTTTTGTCAAGGACGGGCCAAATGGAGAAAGGGAGAGGATTTGAATTTTAATCCCGCTGAATTTGCTGTTTGCGGTGGCAGCACATAAAGAGAGAAAGAAATACAAAAATAGAGAAAAAGAAGAAGGGGGATAGTCTTAGGCGGTATCACATATCTCAATTTGGGCGAAAAAAGAAAAATTCTGGTGCTGCCACGTGTACTTCTAAGACTGAGTTTTATTATAATACTAGTTCTATGCCCGTGCCATGCACGGTAAGTTTTAAATATAAATATTTAATATATATTTATATATCTTAAAATATATATAATGATATTTTAAAAAATATTTTAATAATATTTTATTTACATGTTTTTTTAGAAATGATGTAAATATTAAAATAGAACAACTTATCTAAGAATACCTTAGATACATGAGAAATATACATATATTGTTAAAGTAAATATCATCATTAAAAAAAGTCTACATGAATGTTTGGTTTATATCATGAAGTGTAAGTTTATAAATATCATGCTCTATTAAATTTTAAAAAATAGGTTGATTTCCGTCAAATATGCTTGTGAGGAGATGACGTTGAAATAGGTTAACAAAATATAAGATATTTAATCTGATATTTTTAATAAAAAATAGTTTTTATTCTATCTTTCCTACCTAAGTTTTTATTCTATCTTTCCCTGCCACAGATGAAGATGCCAACAGCACCAGCTACTCATCAAACACAAAAACTTTCGATATTTAACAAATTAATTAATCCTTTTGATATATATATATATATATATATATATATATATATATATATATATACTACATATATAGAACAAACACTCACAGTTGGCAGGATGCCAATGTCATAGACGGGCCATGAACAGCCCAAGTTCCTTTTCGACGTCCGCCCCGCCTTCAGATCCTTGTTGAACAGCAAGAAGATGAATGCCTCGATCTTCCGGTCCAGCATCAGCAGCGTCCCGATGCCGGACGTGATGTGCCACACCACGTTGGCTACGTTTATAAAAAAGAATACGCTTATAAAAAATAAGGTTTGCATGTTGTGAATATGATAGTGAAGGTATGTATGTAAATATAAAAAAAATCGTAACTTACATGTTGCTTTGTAGCATTGCTTACGATAAATCCCGAAAAGTAGTTGCATGTATGATCCTGCATGTTGGAATAAATTAACAGCGAACATGGTGAAAAATGGGATACTTTTTTGCATAAATATTAAATTTGTAAAACAACACTTAGATATGTAATCTAAAATAATGTCTAAAAGATAGTAAATTTAAAACTAATATTACACAGTAAATTGAAAAATTGTTAAAAAGATTAATGTTCGGAACTGAGTTCTGTAACGCTACGATGCCTGCTAGTTCAAAACAACAAAGCCAATCATATATTTTTAAAACAATTCAAAGTAAGATAGAAAAAAGAAAACGTTGAATGATCAGAACACGGGCTCTAAATACAATATTGTGCACCAAGTTTTTCTACTTCTACAGTGGTGTTTGCATGTGACGTGGCCAGTGCACATCCGCTGCTCTGTCAGCAGTTATCTATGGCGGAACTTGGAGTGAAAGGAGATGAAGGATGGAGAACTGCAATGTTTGGATTAACCACATAATTCAAACAAAACCCATGAACACAAACACAGGCATAAGCCGCCGAACCTTGCCCACCCAGGAACAGCTCCTATTTGTTGGATTTTACTTTCACAATAGACATGATATTTGAAGTGTTGGACATAGGTTAGTATTGTTTTCTTGAAGTGCTTGCCGTTAGAAAAGATTACCGGATGCGATAAATAAAAAACTTAGACTCCAAAGTAATGAAAACATACATGAATGGTAAACTCTAAATCTACTGTTTTGTTTTAAAAAAAAACAAAGATAGAAAAATAGAAATGTATTAATATACTGTAGCGCTATAGTCATTTAGTAGTTTACTGTAACTACTACAGTAGTAAATATAAAATAACAATATTTATGTTATCTTTTTATATTAAAAAAACTATAAAATAAAAAACAAATGTTGTCCAATCAGATTTTTAAAAACAAGTTTACATAAAAAGAGAAAAATAAAAAAAGCTTAAATCTACTATTCACAACTGTTCATGACTATAGCCATTCTACAGTACTCGCAGACAAAGACGATGGAGCCGACGATGAGTGGAGACGACGACCGGCGCCGGAGACGACGACGACGACAGCACCCCACCGGCCCCGATGAGTGGATGAGCGACGACCGGCGCCGCCGGAGACGACGACGACGACAGCACCCCACCGGCCCCGAATACGGCCCCGTCGTCGTCGTGCGGGGTTCAACGTGGAGGTGGAGGAGGAGGAAGTGATCACAGGACTCCGTTCACCAAGAGGAACCCATGCATGCAGAGGACTGGTGGAGGTGTGGTTCCAAAACTGCAGGGGATGGTGTGTGTGTGTGTGTGGTGTGTGGTGTGTGTGAGAGAGAGAGAGAGAGAGAGGGACGCACCCGATCCAAAAGATGTCGAGGACCGGAGGCAAGCAAGAAGAAGGAGAGAGAGAGAGAGAGGAGAGAGAGAGAGAGAGAGAGAGAAAGTACTCTACCTTGAAGCTAATTAAGAAGAGTATGCCTCCGCGAGTGCCTGTGCAAGAGTATGGCTGCACAGCGCCGGTGAATTCCCCCGCTGTTCTTCTGCCCTGGAGTGGTGGGAGAGGTCCCAGACGGAGACTTTCACATGGGCCTGGTCGGAGGCGACGGCGTCCCCAGCTCTGCTCGGGTCTGCATCGTCGGCCACCAAGGCTTGCCCAAAACCTTCCGGATCACCTCCTTCCACCATGCTCGCAGAAACGTGGTGAAGAAGGTAGCGTAGAACATAAGGAAGGTTTGGATTGTGAAAGGTCTGGCTAGCTCTTAAGGAAGGAACGCGGAAGAGGTGGGCGCGGATCTTAAGGAAGGTTTGAAAATTCATACGTCATTTTTTTTTGGCATCGCGGGAGGGAGAAAGAGAATAGAGGAGAAAGGTCTTACATCAGTTTTGGCGGGATGTACATTGGCTGTATGACTGCCACATGTACATCTAAGACTGAGTTTTATAATAATAGTATAGACTAGATCTCTACCCATGCGTTGCACGATTTTTTTCTAAATATATATTAATTATAATAAATTTATAAATTATAAATTAGATTTGATATGATTGTTATTAATAATAATAGAGAAATATTATATAGAAGAAAAGAAAACCTAATTTTCATGCGGAACACTAAATAGATCAAATATGAGAGATGCATATTATAATGGAGGCGAGTACTTATATTTTTAGATGGGGGGTGGCGGATTGGATAAAAAATACTATTTTTTGTCAAGGGCGGGCCAAATGGAGAAAGGGAGATGATTTGAATTTTAAATCCCGCTGAATTTGCTGATTGCAGTGGCAACACATAAAGAGAGAAAGAAATACAAAAATAGAGAGAAAGAAGAATGGGGATAGTTTTAGACGGTATCACATATCTCAATTTAGGCGGAAAAAAAAATTCTGGTGCTGTCACGTATTTTTAAGACTGAATTTTATTATAATAGTATAGAGTATAGATCTTTCTCTTTCTATTTTAGTGGTGATAAGTGATAAGGAGTTTCCTCGAATGGCGGAAGATTATAGAGGTCATTAAGAAATATGAAGATTATAAAGTGACGTTTGACATATGGGAAGATTTCAGGGAGTAATCTGTAAAAAAAATTTTTTTTTTAGTTGAAATAAATGAAGGTGATGATGATTAACACACGATGCAATCTTCATCTTGGGGAGGAAACATTAATCACACCCCTGAACTCGCCAGCTCCTTGGTTGAGGTAGTAAGCGCCGCCTTCATCGGATAACTGCGCACGAGCTGACATCGATTAGACGAGATTAGACAGCTGGTTCCCCGCAGGGAGCAATCCGCCAGAACACCCCCCACTGGCAGATCATGGCCCGTGATTGGAGTGGTACCTCTCTTCTGTCCACCACGCCATTCAGAACAGTTCTCTAGCTAGCTACACCTCGGACTTCAGCTAGCTAGGTAGCTACTGCGTGGCATGCATATCCATTTGAAGGTACGTAAACCAGTTTATAACATCAATTCTTGACAGATTTAACAGCCTGCAGCTCGAAAAAGTTCGTAGTGTTACTCTATCGATCACCGATGTGTTAAATGTAGTGTCAAAAATTAATTTGTTAAAAGATCATTTTCTGAAAAAAAACTAATGCTGTTCATATGCGTAAATTGGATGTAGTACTACTAGTCCTCAGTGTCCTCGTCTTCAAGCATCCCAACTCCCAAGCCCTTCTTTCGAATAGGAAGCAAAAGAAACCTGCAGGTTAATTTGTTTATTAGTCTCATTTTTTACTCTAATTAAATTTGTCATCTATAAATAAAAAGTATATGACATTATAACAGTAAGTAAACATCTCAGTTCGACATATTATGTTTAAAGCAAAACTGCTGTGCATATATTTATTGATCTGTTGATTTCGAAATCAAAGGATGATGCTAATAGAGCATTTTCTGATATAATAATATGGAACTTGTAATTATTACTGAAGGTACTATACCTTTAAGGCCCATCTTAATCTCTCTCTTCTAATTTTTCAAGTGAGCTAGATCTGTTGTCTCAATTAAATAAGCAAGTCAAATTTAAATGACACTTGAAAAACAAAATACTGCGCCTTTACGTCATTTAATAGTTTGTTCATGTTTTCGTCAGTAGCGCATTTAAATGAGAGTCCATTTATATATATATATATATATTATATATATATATATATATATATATTATATATATATATATATATATATATATCGAGTTAATTAATGATCAATATAATACGCATACAATGCATATTTTGACTTTTTTTAATACAACCTCATGATCAAATAATTGATGCAGTATTCAAGGGCTCGTTATATCTGGCCCAGCAGGTTAATTAATTAATTTAAGATGAGAATGACAAAACCAATCGAATGAAAAATTACTCGAGTGTACTTCAATAGAGTAGTACTATATATAAGTGGTATTTCTCCGGCCCACTGAAAATACATTCAAATTCAACAAACATTAATTTGCTCGATCACTGGAAAAATAGATCAACCTTGCCCAGAATTTGTCTTTGTGCAGGACTTGCTACAGCCCTGTCCGTAGAAATCACATCACATTGATCTAAAGATCCATCTGCAATTTTTCTTCTTCTTCTTTTATGGGACCCAATTTAACCAAACACGTCCTAATGCATGATGGCCCCCATGCTCACAAGGCTGGAAAGAAAATTTGCACCACTGTGTCACCCGTGACCTCCACTGCGGGGGTCGGCGGCCATTAATTAGTCTCTCTCTGTAACATCTCCCCTAAACGCCTATAAATAGAGAGATCTGGAGAGATGATCCTAGCAACACTGAAACGCCACTTCACACCTGTTGTTCACCACTCCTACTATTAACCTTCCCACAGGGTTCATGGCGTCCGCTGTTGTTCTCAAGGGCTTGATGCTGCTGGCACTGGTCGTGGCTCCGGCTTCAGGGAGCTACTTGACCGTGTGGGAGTTCGCCTGCCCGCCCATCACGGAGCAGTATCGGAGCTGCGGCTGCTCCAACATCAACCTGCACAGCGGGTACGAGCACGTCTACAACGGCACCACCGGGACCCTGTACAGCGTCGCCGACTGCGGCGGCGGGACGACCAAGCGGCTCAGAGGCTACGAGAAGGTCTGCACCACCACCGGCTGGAAGAGCGTCGAGTTCCATTGCTGAAGGACTGTACGTGAACGATCCCAAGGACAGTGGGAACGAGAACAAGTCATGGCTTGAGTAAGTCGATGGTCCTTAATTATGATGTGTCTCTGCGTGTTGGGTTGTGTGTACGTACGTATCTCGTGCTGTTATGTGAATCTGAAGGAATAAGTAACCATGCCCAGGAGCAGCATGCTTTTGCGTGCGTGCATGTGTCTGGGCACCGATCTTGTTTCGTCGATCTAGAAATGTGTTTCCGTACAGTCACGGAAGTGACATCGTGTTAAGTGTTAATAAGAGACATGCGTGTTTGCTTCGCTGATGCACACTCTTAAGTTTCTATCATTTTGGTCCACCCTTGTGGAGGAAGTATTAGAAAATTTTTGGAAGCTTGCCGCGCCGGCGTATTTAGGCCACAAATTGGACGTTCTAAGACTGTATGCCGAAGGAATAATTACATTAGCAGGGTTCTATCGCCACCGTAAGAAAATCAAAATGGAAAAATTATGGAGTCCGATCCTCTCGGTACATGGGAGGATCGGACTCCAGCAGTTATCAATGGGAAGATGGGGTTTGGGTATCCTTGTCTGTATTTTACGAAAAAATTTAAATAAAAATGTGAAAAAATTTTAATTTGGATTTTTTTTGTAAAATTCTCTCAAATTCCTCTCTTTTCATTGGTGACTGCTAGAGTCCGGTCCTCCCATGTACTGAGAGGAATCGGACTCAAAACTATGGCATGTTTTATGGCACGGAGCTCTGTTAGGGTTTCCCTGCAGAGTCGCGGAGCCCGACTCGAGTTTTCGGCACCGACTGTCGACGGATTGTCGCCAACCTAGGAAGCGGAGCTCTAGGTGGGGGGAGCGCCATCTCCAAACACTCCCCCCACACCCCCCCCCCTCTGCCTCTGGTTCTTACGTTTTCTTTTCCCCCTCTTTTCATCTCCCGTTTTCCGCTCGTTCTTTATATAGAAACAATCTCCACAGTGACCATGTCATTCACCTCTCCAAACCTCCTCTTTCTGTTTTCTATTTTCTAGATATTTCTCCTGTAATGTCCTCTGCCCTTTGCTTTCTCTGTCGAGCTCTTTTTCCCCATCGCCTTCATCGCCCATCAGTTCATCACCGACTGCCCCCACCGCCTTTGCCACCATATATAGTATCTCCGAGCCTTCCCAGCCACCCCCTCGTGCAAGGACGAAATAAAAAATTTTGTTCAGTGGTCGAAATATTTTTAATATTTATATAACTAATATATTATATAAATAATAAATAAATTTAATTATATATATATAGAATAAAAAAGAAATATTTCAATAAAAATAATACAATTCATTACAATCAATTCTTTTTTTACAATTATATTCGATGAATTTTCATATCTAAGGCTAAAGTAAATAAATAAAAATTGAAGTATTTGACTAGGACGAGATCGAGTCACCGCCGGTCATTCAGTGGAGTCACTCCGTATATAAAAACTTCTCAAATCTCTAATTTAAATGACTATTTAAAAAAAAATCAGTGGAGTCATAAGACTCCATTAAATATGTACTTGGATTTGTCTATGCCCTTGTGTGTTCTTCATTTTGACTCTCTTAGTCGCCATCGCAACTTGCTTCTCCTCCCTCCCCCACTGCAAATCTTTAGGCTTATGACCCCTCCCTCTTTCTTTTGTTGTTTTGTTCCTCCCTTGATTCCTCTTTTTAATTTCCATTCTGATCATCCTTAATTTTTTTACTGCATTTGCCCTCTTACCCTAATTCTTTACTTCGCTTGCCCTCCATTGTCTCCCCTTTAGACCCTACACGCCTTCAACAACCTCCTCTGTCTATATTATGTAATATATTTTACTTCTTAATATAATAGAATCTTTCATTGGTAAAAATAGGTAACAAAATAAAAGAATGGTATAATAAAAAATACAATCACATGATTCGATCTTTAACTTTTTATTTATATTATTAAATCTTAAATTAATTATATACATAAATTCTCTCATATTCCGGCATATATCTTTCAATAACATCATCAAATATACCATAAATTTGATGAAAAGATGTCGATTATGTTCCTCAAGTTACTTATCTGTTAAAACTAAAGAATAATTTGTGAAAAATAAAAAGAAACTACTAAATAGAGGATAAAAAGACAAGACCATCCTTACACTCAGGAGAATTCCTTTAGGCGGCCCGAACGACATCCCCCTGGTCACCCAACTGCGGTATATAGTGCCACCCCCGCCAAGAGACCTCGCTCCCACAAGAGGTGTCCAGGAGGAGCTCAAGAGTAGCATCACCACTAAGTAGAGCACTGGGGGAATTAGTTTAAAAAGCTCCCTTCCATGGGGACCCACGAGAATGCTGTTCTGTGTACACACCACGGTGTTAACTTGAAGTAGAAGGATTAAAAGCTTCCTATTACACAATCGAAAAATCATGGGATTTGATATCTATGTCATAGCATCATATTTTGCAGAACTAAAAATGGAGGTGAAGAGCAAGGGACTCTCTCTTTCTTGCACACATGCAGAGGGAGAGAGAGGGAGACCCCCCTAGATGCCCCCAGCCTGCCCCACTAGTGCCCCCACTCTCTTATGATCTACGTCTTTCTCTCTCTTTTCTATCCTCGTTGATGGTCCTTGGCATAGGTAATATCAAAGATGGGCACAATGAGGAGATTGAGGATGAAGAGGAGGTGGTTGTAGCAATCTGAGATTGATAACCCATTTGGGATCTATAACATCCTAGATCTTTTGGTTCTTAATAGTTAGGTTAGAGTGTTAGTTTGAGTTCTAGTGGGTCATAGGTGAATGTGAGATTTAGTTTTGAATACGGAGTTAGTGGGTTTTGGACTGTCCACTATAGACGCTTGAAAGCATCAACCTAGGGTGACACATTATGGTCATTTGTCCATAGTGAGTTAGCAATGTCAAGGCAAATTGGTTGAGGTGTTGGAAGCTTCGTTCCATGAATGCATTTGGGTGGCAAAGTCAACTGTTAAACGCTTGACCCTAAGTACAAAGTGAAAACCAGCATGGCTAAGAACATGTTTAGACTGACTCATTTTCTAGTACGTTAGTGAGCCTTGCCAAGTTTCTATCTTGCCAGGTGTTAATCCTATACATCAAGTGTCAAGTCAATTAGATAGATAAAGTCATCATAGCAGATGATGCATTGTATACGTGTCAGCCTCCATTGACATGTTCTCAGCATGTCGGTCATCCTCCCATGACACATTCTAACAGTTGGGCTTATACGGACCCCTTTCTGATTGTTTTCCTCTCTTCCTTCACTTCCCTCTCGTTTGATCATCCTCTCTTCTCCTCTTCCTTTCCCTTCAGCGGTTGACGACGAGTGGTGGATGAGGGTCACAATGACATAGTGCTCATCTTTGAGGCTGCAACAAACAAAGTGGTGATAGTGAGGAGAAGATAGTTAACCTATGAAATGCCCCCAATGGATTAGGCTCTTTATTGGATGTAGGGTGACGATCTCTCCACTCTCTAAGACTGGAGTCTTGTTCCTATTATTGGAAGCATGCTAGGGAGAGTGTTTTGGGGCTTTGCTTTATTGGGGGGAGCCTTCATGTTAAGAGTAAGTGAGCTCATTTCCTCATTTTTCCTATCGATATTTCTAAGCAACATGGGTGTTTAGCTCAGTGTGAGTACTTGAAGATGATCTCCCCTCCTTCCCCTTGCTTATTTCACTTTGTTTTGGGTTTTTTGTCAACAAATTTAGGGTGTGGTTGGAGAAGCAAGTGATCTTTTTAGACACTGTGTGTGAATGCATCAACTGGTTATGAATATGTGATCTAAATGCATCTCCTTAATATATATGTCATGTTTACAAATACTTTTCCCATATCAGCCATGTTATGCCGAGTCTAATCGCTTCATGGGTGGGTGACTCGTTTTGAATGCGTTATATAAAGATGACACATTTTGGTGCTTTTTTTTGAGGTTGATAAGTCATCCCGCGTCAATGACATCTAATGCATTTTGAAAGCCCATGTAGATGGCTTGGCTTTTTGTCTCCTCAAGTCATTTGGATGTCGATACTTTCAATGGTTTTTTGGAGATTGTGTATGAATGTGTCATAAGCATGTGATGCGTACTAAAGGTGACACTTGGGTGTGATACATTCTGATGGTGAAATCGTTTAGTGGCCCAGACACATTAACAGTTAGGTGCGATGTTTTGTAGGTCATTTTTTGGCAGTTTTTTGTGCCCTCTGATTTCAACGATTATTTGTGCTATATGTTCCTAATATGATATCCCACTAGTCAGATACCCCAATGTTGCTAGCATGGTATGATCAAGTTAGAGGTTGAGGTGTGCCTAGGACATGACCAAAGTTTGGGTTTGTTTTCTTGGAACCCTTGTTGTTGAGCCTACATTCAAGTAGGAGAAAAATGGCAACGAGAATTGTATGTTTGTCACTTGAGTGAACTCATGGTCCAAAGAGAGGACACCATGCAAAGAATTTTATAGGCATGGTCTCCAACTACTCTCATTTTTCTCCTAAAGTCTACCTCTATGAGATTCCAAGACTGAGTAGGGTTGGACAAGAGTAGGACTGGGCTAAGCCAAATTATCGTTTTACCTATGTGTGGTATAGAGTCTTTACATATCTCACTCTCAAAGTAGAAGGTAGATAGACATAAGAAGGGGGGGTGGGGGGTAATCAGGAGGTAAATCACCACTTGGTGCCTTAATTACAAGATTAGTGGTTATATTTTCCTATTATTATAGTTAGTATTTATGTAGTCAGACTAGAGGTTGACTAGTTCAAGTTTGAGTGTGTAGTGTCGAATCATCTGCTTCTCGAGGAGTATGAGTGAGTTGTTAACTTGTCATTTTGATTGGGTTGCCTGCTTGTTCATCATTGTGGGCATAGTTCCTTTATTAATTTAATTCTTGTTGTAGCTATTCTTGTTGTATGCTATTTTGGATAAATGGTAGGATTGGGGAACCCTTGAGTCTATGATTTTGTGAGACTCATCCCCTACCTTTGCAGGCAAGGATACACAAGCATATCACCTACCTTGGATTGTGCCATAGAGTGCAAAGGCATCTTCTCATGCACTAGTAGTTTGTTATTTTGGTACTTCCTCGAGGTATTCCCTTTAAAGAGATGTACTTTGTTATTTTACTTATCTTATTATCGATTCATACTATTAAAATAATATAAATTTATTTTTGTTATAGTTATTTTAATTGCTTGCTCTTCTCTCTAGACCAATAGCTAAGTCTTTAGACTAGTGAAACAAGGTATGGGTCCCTAGTAGGTTGTGGATCCCAAGTTGGTATAAGACTTGTATCTCATTCTGCCACAAACAAGTTGAAGACTCGATAGGGTAATTTATCAGTCTATTGAAATGAACAAAAGCTTAAGTAACTATGGCAAAAATTAAATTACAATATTTATATGGTACAAATATCTCAATTGATGATATAAATATAGAAATATAAAGTACATATTATTAAGGAGCATACTCCAAGAGGAGATACACATGAAGATACCTTCGCAAACTGTTGCCTTATTCGAGGTGGGTGCTATGCTCATGATCCTTCCACTACAAAAGTAGTGGATGATCCTCATAAAATTATAGGCTTTGTAGGGATCTTTTGATCCTGTACTTAGTCCAAATAGCACACGAAAGATGAAAACAACAATTATAATGGAAATAACAATGTAATTGAACTAATAGAAGCAAAAGGCTAAACTAACTGTTACAAATGAGTAGGAAACAAGTCGAACAACATGTCACACTCACTCATAGAAGCAAATAATGATGTACTATATTAGGATGGGGTCTAGTCAACCCGCGATAGTCAACCTCCAGTCTCATATTCAGAGCACCCATTGGCATCTAACCTCTTGACTACTGTCCCATGCTTAATTAACCACCATCGACTCATGGAGTGAGGCATATGAGGACTACAACACACAAAAAAGAAAAGAAGTAGCATGGCTTAATTATGGTCTCATACTTACACATCCCTACCAAACTCTAGAACCTCATAGAGTGAGGCTTGTGAGAAAAATGAGACTAGTTCCGAACTATATCTTTGCAACTCTAGCACAGTGTCTTCTCTGCTAACCACATGTGCACATAAGCAATCTACTCAAAGGGATACCCCTAACCATTTTTCCTAGCCTAGACGATGGCTCTACAAAGGGGGAGGGGTCTAAGAAAATGGCCCTGTGGAAATGGAAATTTTACTTTTAAAATATCTATTTATCATGGTTTCTCATTTTCTCATAGGTACACGCGTATTGCCAATCCAAATCCCGTCGAACGCCACTTGAGCAAGAGTGACGTGAGATGAATCGGCAATTCGCGCAGCGCATGTGTGCCAGTCACCAAAGTGACAACAAATGGTTTGCCTCCGAGGGTCAGAGGGCTTTAAGTCTGTTGTGCGCGCCGTTTGACTTCGTCAAACGAAAGTGGAGTGTCGGGTCCTGAACCAAAATCTCGTCGTTGCCTAAATGCAACGACGTTAATTACATCCCTCTGGGAGGGAAAACCCTTGATTAATCGCCAGAAATTAGAAAGCCTTGTGGCCTTGATACGAGACATCCGATGAACGATGCAAAGTGCA
>CM024759.1:72688342-72829038 GCA_014218235.1 Colocasia esculenta | reverse complement strand
AGCTCGCCGGAGTAGTTCAAGGAGAGAGGGAGGCCGGAAGAGGGATGCCGGAATCGCCGGAGCAAGAGTGAAGAAAGAGGAAGGATTCGAAAAAGGGGAAAGAGAAGAGAGGCACCGACCAGTATTTTGAATTGCCTCGGATCCTGTGAACGCGACGATGTCCATGTCGCCTTCCTACATAGGGTTGCGACAGGCCCTATGTCGCCTACTTAGTGGTTGCAACAGAGTGCTGTCGCTTCTTGATCGCGACACACCCTATGTCGCTTTCTCAGGTCTGTGCACAACTTCCAAAAAAGCTCAATGTTCATTGCAATATTCCATGACTACATCAATAAAATCTAAAAAAAAATCAAATCAACAAGTTTCACTCCCACCACATCAATCCACACATCAAGTCCCATCAAAACATCAAAAGGTACAATCAAGTCTATCTCTCTAGCTCACGGTCCCCTCAGTGGCCGAATCTTCTCATGCTCCAAGAGGTACGCCTGGTACATTTCCCGGTCCTCGTCAAGTCTCAGCGGGAGTGCATGGGTAGCGCACGCCCTCCACAAGGCCAGCGCGCTCCGCACTGCCTGCTCATCCTCTGGGTTCCCCAAGCGTCGCTTCTTCACGGGAGGCAAGTGTGATGGCGGAAGCACTCTCGTCCTCGGCTTCCCGACCTGTAGGTAGCACCGCTGTGGGTTGTAGAGCACGGTCGCCATATTCCCTATCAATTGCAAGTCCAAGCCGCGTCCGAGTGGTAGCCGGATCTCCGCTCTGCGAAGTGCCGCTACGCCCAAAGCAAAGTGTTCCACTGGTAGGGTGCTGAAGTAAAGGCGCCATGCACTCCTTGTCTTCTTGTCTGCCGTCCTGCATAAAACCTTGTCGGAGAACTTGGCCGCACCACCAATAAAGTTCAAAGGATGGCACCCGAAGATCCGACTGTCGGTGGTGGGGTTGTCTACCGGTTTGAATTTAATCCTCACACCCAACCAACACTCTAGAAGGATCATAGAGCCATAAAGGAAACCTCCTGTGGAAGCCGAGGTGAGACCCGAGTAAAGGTACACCAAGACGGCGTGAGAGAGTGAAAGTCCTCGCCATACCCCACTAATCGCACTAAGGCTAGCATAGTCTATGAGGTGATCCCCGGACGGAAGAGCACCACCCCACATAAGCATATGGCCACGGCCTTTGCGATTTCCGGTGGTCCACGCTCTTGTCCTTGCACTTGGATATGACCCACTTAGACAATGGCACTAGATGTATGAATTGTGGGCTAATTATGGTGTAGACATCCCCCGGATCGGTCATGAATTCTCCTAAGATAAACTTCGGGTTAATGGGCTCAACGTGTAGCTTATGTTTTGCTCGTCCCCGGTTTGGTCTTGGGAAGAGCAAGGAAGGCCTCGACCTTCTCTAAAAGGACGGTCGCCTCAAATTTGGGGAAAATAAAAGTATGGGTTTTGGGGTGCCACAATTCTATGAGGGCCGTGATACTATGCCAATCAAAGGAAATTTTGTGGTAGTTGTGAGCCGCTATCAAAACCCCACCCAAACCCCACTCTCTCAAGAACCTAATGACGTACATGGGTAGAGATTTGATCATCAGGGCAATCCAAGTGAGCTTAGAGTAACGGCGGGAGCCGGGGAAGAGCTAGGAAGAGAAGGGAAAAGAGAGAAAAGAGGAAGAACAAGAACACAAAATTAATGATGAAATTTGGAGCATAAAATCATGAAAATTGAAAACACCAACCAACTTACCTCTCTCACTTCCTCGCTCCGGCTCAAGTGGTTGGGAACATCCGTAATCCTCATAAGAGCTTCAAAGGTCACCCGAGCACGCTTCGGACCTTCGTAATCCGCCTCCCCACCCATGGGATCAAGAGGAGCTCTTTTCATGGCCATGGTAGCTTGCAAGACTTGAAGAAAAGAAGAGAGAGGTGAGAGCTCCGAATTTGGCCTCTCATCCCCTTTATTTATAGAGCCTTAGCACTCCTATTCCTGCTAGGAAAGGGTAGAGAAGACCAATTAGGAGTGGGACCTTGAGTGGAGAGCAATTGGAGTCCAAGTGAGAGTCAAAACCAAGTCCTATGCTGAAAGCTTTTGAGCTCGGGCTGAGAAACCTGTGAAAGCGACATATCGACCCGTCGCCTTCAAGGTGGCGACAGTCCTTGTGTCGCCTTCTTCAGTCAAAGGTAGCGACAAGCCCTATGTCGCCTTCTGACCAGTCTGTGCTGTTTTGCTTATTCCTCTATGATTGTTCAGGATATTTGCACATATGCTTTGATGTCATTGTTTGGTGCATTGTATCATGTCTATCTTATTGCTTTGATTATTGAAAATCCATAAAAAATCAGAAAATGCAGGAAAATCCATAAAAATCCAAAAATTTCAGAAAATCAAAAGAGACGGCCGTCAGGTATGTCAGGTAAGTATCTCTAACCCTAATCCCTCCGCATTACTATATGATATCTACACTATTATATCAACTCAAGGACCGGCTGGTTCCCAGTGTGTTCCAGGATCTGAGTTCCCCTTCATCAAAAACGAGGATGATCTAAGTACACGCTGCTAATCGCTAGATAGGCCGTTGGGTGATATGACTCGGGGACGATGGATTCTATCGCACGTCGGGGATGCGAAGTGTCTTGACCCTTGCTTATATTGTCTAGTAATATTATCTTTGAATACTTGTTATTTTCTCTCTTTCTTTGCATTCGTTTTATGATTTCCTTTTTCTTTAGCCCAGCATGCATCATGTAGGAATTTTGAGCTTCATGAATCATGATTTGTCAAAGTCAGCTTCTCAATGATGTCCCAGCCCAGATCCTCATTTCCAGACAAGGATTCCACTCCGAATTTGAAAGTTTTCCTCGAGCTTGTGCTCGGTCCAGTTTACCAGTATGGTTCCTATGAAGGATTCCTCTCACCACCATTCATTACAACAGTCATTCCCTTTATCCCCGATCCGCTCATTGGTCGTGACCCGCTCGAAGGCCAGAGTCGAATCGACCTGCCGGCAGCCCCTATCCCCTAATGAACGAAACCTGCACGCTAAAGATAGCCAGGGTACCTCTTGAATCAGGGGTTGATCATTCTTTTCTTTGATTTTTGTTCGTCCCCAATAAGAATCATCCTCGCACTCTATTCCCAGCCATGATCAAGGTTAGCCGGATAATTCTCGCTGCTTATTCGTCCAGAATGGGTGTCTCTTTACCTTGATGCCCGCTTTTCGGCTCATTCCGCTTCATTCCGCTACATCGCCGTTTCACGACATTTTCGCTCCATCACCGCTCCACTCCCTTGCAAAGCAGGCATCAAGGAGGGGCAATCTGTAGACACCCATTTCTGACCCATAAGTCGAGCAAAATCTCTTGTCGTATCATTGACGCCCCACTTTGGCTCATCATCGTCAAGCTGGCTTTCTCCGATCATGACATCATTCCCATTAGTTCATCGCCCTGGAGGACTCTTCCTGGTCAAATCAATCTCTTTCACTATAAACTCTCCTAGTATAAGTCCGATATTTCATCCCGAAGGCTGTGCATGGCTGATTGGACGCATTACATGCCGAAGTGCTGAAAAGGCCAGAAGGCGACAGGCCCTAGGTCGCCTTCCTGAAAACGACAGCTCCTATGTCGCCATCATAATTCCACATTTTAAATCCTCAGAAAATCGCAAAATGACTCAAGTCAGCCTTCCATATGAGGAAGGCGACATATCGGGCAGTCGCATTCAGAAGGCGACACCAAGGCCGTCGCTTTCAGGGCCTTAAACAGGAAACTCAATCCGAAGCCAATTTGGACCCATGCTATTGATGGTAATTGCTTCATTTGGACGTCCAAATCAAGTCCAAATCCTCTCAAATTCGGAGCAGACCTTCCTAACATGTTCCTTTCCGAGTTCCAATAGCCCTTGCACAGCCATACTTGCCCAGAGTCGGACTCTTTCCCATTATTCCTCTCAGACCTGAGTTGGGAATAATCACCCATAAGTACCTCGTCTCTGCATCTTTTTGGAAGAGGCCGAATTCTTTAGTTCGTTGAGCAAGAGAGCTTCATCTTCCACGAAGAGAGTTTTTCCTCCAGACGATCAGCAAGAGCCCTCCAGGGCGTTTTCCCACCGGCTACACATTCTTCTTCCCTTCTTCCTTTATTTCTTTGATTTCATGCATGCATAGCTTCGTTTTCTTTCTAGTTTAGCATTAGATCACGACACACACACCTATTCTTAACACCCACAGGGGTTAAAAGCCCCAATCCTGTGAGTTCCCCCATAATAGTTCATGTTCATATGCTCTTCATTGAATAGATCTTCTACACACGAGCTCTAATGGGTGTTTTGTTTGCTTTAATCACTTTGGCAGGTGTCTAAAGGTCAGAGCAAGGTGAGGCTCTTGCCCCTCGGCCGGCTGAGGAGCAGGAAGACGAAGAACCCAAGTCTCCATCCACTGAGGAAGAAGGCGACGACCGCTCTGTCGCGATCAAGAAGGCGCTGTTGCCTACGTCGCGTTCACATCGAAGCATAACGACGCCTCCTCTGTCGCGTTATCAGGTACGCCTTCTCCTTCATCTTTCCTTTCCAAGGTAGTCAGTCCTCCATCTGAACATCAAGAGGCGACTGCGTTGGTGGCGATCACGGTCAGTTCTTAATCCCTACACCTTCACAATCAATTTCAAAAGGGGATACAAATCCCGTGATTACAACTATGAGTTTGTTGTGATGCCTTTTAGGGTAACAAATGCACCTACAGCATTTATGAATTTAATGAATAGAATATTTCATCAATATTTGGATCAGTTTATTGTGGTCTTTATTGATGATATTTGGTATATTCAGCATCAGAAGAAGAGCATGTAAATCATTTGCGGATTACTTTGCAAATATTGAGAGATCATCAACTTTTTGCTAAATTTAGTAAATGTGAATTCTGGTTGAAGGAAATTCAGTTTCTAGGTCATGTGATATCAGGTGAAGTATTGCAGTGGATCCAGCCAAAGTTGAGGCAGTAATGAATAGGAAGAGCCAAGAACTGTGTTTGAGATTAGGAGTTTTCTGGGCTTGGCAGGGTTACAGAAGATTTATCCAAGATTCTCCAAGATAGCAGCACCAATGACAAGGTTGACAAGAAAGGGTGTCCTTTTGTGTGGTCTTCGGAATGCAGACGCAGTTTTGTAGAGCTGAAAAAGAGGTTGACATCAGCACCAATTTTAGAAATTCCATCTGGCAGTGGTGGATTTGTTCTGTTTACATATGCATCCAAGAGAGGTTTGGGTGCAGTTTTAATGCAGCATAGTAAGGTGGTAGCTTATGCTTCCAGGCAATTAAAGAAGCATGAGGAGAATTACCCTACTCATGATTTATAATTGGCAGCTGTAGTTTTTGCATTAAAGACATGGCGGCATTATTTGTATGGTGAAAGATTTGAGATTTTTACTGATCATAAGAGTTGAAATATATTTTCTCTCAGAAAGATTTGAATTTAAGGTAGCGCCTATGGATGGAATATTTAAAGGATTATGACTTTAATTTGGCATATCATCCAGGTAGAGCAAATGTGGTAGCAGATGCACTAAGCAGAAAAGCGGTTATGAATCAACTTATGATCAGAGAATGGAAACTTTATGAGAATGTGGTGGAGAATTCCTTTCATGTGCCAAGCAGTCAACGCCGAGCAATATTAGCAACTAGTGCAGTGGATCCTTCTCTTTATCGGCAGATAGTAGAGGCACAGAAAGCAGATACCAATTTAGCTGATATTCTTAGAATGGATGAAAAAATTTGGGGCATGATTATGTGGTCAAATTAAAAGGACGATTGTATGTTCCAGAAGATATAGAAATCAGATAGAAGGTTTTAGAAGAAGCTCACCGATCAAGGTACACCATCCATCCAGGCAGCACAAAATGTATCAAGATATGAAGAAGCATTTTTGGTGGCCAAATATGAAGAGAGAAATTGCAGAATTATAACTAGATGTGCAGTATGTCAGCAGATAAAAGCAGAGCATCAGAAGCCAGGAGGATTGTTGCAGCCGTTACCCATTCCGCAATGGAAGTGGGATGATATAGCAATGGATTTCATAGTTGGTTTGCCCAGTTCATCAGGTCATAATGCAATATGGGTTTTTGTGGATAGATTGACCAAGGTTTGCAGATTATTACCAGTTAGCATGTCGTGGTCAGTTGATAGACTAGCTAAGCTGTATGTAGAAAGGATTGTACCTTTGCATGGGATACCAGTTACTATAGTTTCAGATCGAGACCCTCGATTTACTTCAGGTTTTTGGAGAAGTTTGCAAAGAGCTGTTGGCACGAAACTCAGGTACAGTTCAGCATATCATCCACAAAAAGATGGGCAGACAGAAAGAACAATTCAAACTATTGAAGATATGTTGAGAGCTTGTTGTCTTGTGTGGGGAGGCATTTGGGAGCGTCATTGGGTCTGGTTGAGTTTGCTTATAACAATAGTTATCATTCAAGTATTGAAATGGCACCCTATGAAGCATTGTATGACAGACCATGTAGATCACCATTAAATTGGCATAAGTAGGAGAAAGGCAGGTTTTGGGCCCAGAATTAGTTCACCAATGTGCAGAAACAGTGAAATTCATTCAAGAAAAATTGAAAACAGCCCAGGGTCATCAGAAAAGTTATGCAGATGTTAGACGAAGACCGTTGCAGTTTGAACTTGGTGAATATGTATTTTTAAAGGTATCTCCTACTAAAGGTGTATTAAGGTTCAGTAAGAAAGGCAAGTTGAGCCCGAGATATGTTGGACCATTTCAAATAAAAGAAAGAATGGGTGAAGCAGCTTATAAATTAGATTTGCCAGCAGATTTCACCGGCGCTCATGATGTGTTTCATGTTTCAATGTTAAGAAAGTATATTAAAGATCCAACCCAAGTGTCAGCTATCAAAGAGATGATTTGAAGTCCGACATGTCAATGCCGGAATATCCAGTACAAATTTCAGGCTATAGAACTCAAAAGCTCAGAAACAAGAAAATTGAATTGGTAAAGGTTAGATGGGAGAACAGGCAAGGTGGCGAAGATACTTGGGAATTAGCGGAAGAAATGAGAAAAGCGTATCCATACTTGTTTGAGTAAGTTTTATTCTTTTTAGGTGATAGTACCATATGAATTGAATTGAAAATTTGATAGTTGGCTTTTATTTTAAATTTCGAGGATGAAATTTCTTTTTAGGTGATAGTAATGTAACGTTCCGACCGTTCGGATCATTGTTGTGTGGTAATGGAGGCTAGTGTGTGGCCGATGACTTGTGCGTGACAGGTGTTCTTCTCAAGTTGTAAGATTTTGCCCAAAAACATTCTCTGTTTCTCAGTTTTTATCGCGACAGTGAGGGGCGTCGCGTTATGATCGCGACAGACCTTGGCACCGCGTTCATGTCACCGCTGGTTTAAGTGAGCATGTGCATGTTTGCCGCGTGTCACCGGTTGGGAGCTCAGGTGACGTCAGCAGGTTTATCGCGATAGCTTAAAGAGTCGCGTTCTGGTCGCGGTTGTGAAGAGCGTCGCGTTCTTACCTGCGTTGTGTTTTTAAGTAACCCTGACAGAACAGAACTCAGAGAAGCTCTGCTCGGCTAGGGGGTTTTGCTGTGAGAATTGTGGGCGATTTGTCTTGTTAGAGCTCGGTTTGACGAGTTCCCACCGCGAGGACGATACGTGGAGCGGAGGGAACCTCGTGCGGGCTTTGTTCTTCGCGTTCTTCACAAAGGTAGCGAGATTTCCTATCGTTTGATCCGTGGAATGTTCGTGTGGCGTGGATAATACGTTTATTGCTTTCTAAGCAATAGATGGCATGTGTAGGAACACATTAAAGCATGAAAATGGACTGAAACTACAGGTTTTAATGAGTTTGGGTGATCCGGATGATGGATTCCGGAGCAGGGTTTGCACCTGCTAACGCGGTTGCTCTGAGAGCCGCAACCAGGTCGTGACACCTCGAGCTGTCGCGTTCTGAAGGCGGTCTGTAACGTCGCTTATTTTCGGATCCTTTTGGATCGTGTGTGTTGTGGTTGTGATGGCTGTTGTAAAGCCAGTGGGGTGTAGACGCGTGGTGTGTGTAGGTGTGGTGCAGGTTAGGTCCCGAAATGAAATGGGACCTGCTGCAGTTGAGTAGGAGTTGGCGGCCAGGGGTGGTCGTTGACTTGTTGGCGTCCAGGTAAGTGGCCGTTGACTGCATGATCTTGGCGGCATTAGATGTGGACGTTTAGGGTGGCGGTTGTCCTTGGCGGCAAAGGGGTTGACGCCAACCTGAGAATTCTGCAGGTTATAGGGTCACCCGAGAGCAGGTTTCCCACCTGCCTCTCTCTTCCCCTTGCCCTAGCTTCGCATCCCAGTGTTTCTAGAGCTTCCAACAGGTACTGAAGGATGCTTGGAGGACCGTGGAACGTGTGGCGGTGACGAATCGCGCGAGGAAACGCCGTGGCGTGGTGCAATTCCCGTGGGAGCTCGCGGAGGGTTCGGTGTGAACCAGGAGATTGCGGGAGGTTTGAGCGTGTTCTGAGGTAGGGGTCGAGCCCTGTTAGCTTGTTAGAAACGACTTAACCACTTGAATCAGTATTTTTAATGTATTTTCGGATTAAGTTGCACCATGAAGGGATAATGGGTGGTTTGAGTAATTTAATGTACGTAGCATGCTGTGTTGGGTTGTTTTGGGTTCATGCATGTTTAAAGAACCGTTCCAGTACATTTTCTTGTAGTTTTAACGGTTGGAAAACCTGTAGAGCTGGATTAGGGTTTCTGCAGGGTTTAAGGCCGGAGAACTTGGCATCAAGATCGCTTGTCGCCAAGCTCATCAGCCGGGATATAAATGGCTAGATCGCTTGCCGTCTATTTCTTATAAGCGGCAGTCGATGTTGCCGCCAACTTGTGCATGTAACCATGCAGTATGGTTTACGTAGCTTTTCTGGTTATGAATATTGCATGTTTGTGTGTGCATGGCAATGACCGGTGTGAGCCAGTGCACTTGTTATGCTCTTGGAGCATACTGCTCATGTAATGGGCATGTTTTACGTGAATGATGTGTGATGTACATAATTACTTTACGCAGTATGTGTGGTGCGTTGGCACCCGTGGCACTCTTGGAGTGTGTTGTCTATGTGTTGGACATGTAGTTTACGCGGAAGACATGTGGTACACCAACCAGGGTGTAATATATACGTGTTGTTTAACTGGTTTGAGTGTGTGTATACTACACACTTTGTTGTAATGTAATTCTTATGATTTGTCGTAGTAACTGGGCAGTGAGGTTCTTGTGTGAGCCTAGTCATGACTTTGTGGTGTTTGGGCAGTGAAGGTCCATACCGACCTAGCCCTGGTTCGTTGTTGTCTTTTGAATAATATTATATTGATTTATGAAGTAAGTGGTGTGCGTTGCCATGGAGGTCACCTCATGACCAATGATAGGCAAGTTTGTGGTTCAGGTATGTGTTGGTGTGGGATAGCTTTGGGGTCATATGGTGACCGATGTTAAGCTAATCCTAACACTTGTATATCGTAAATTATAAGTAAAGGCTATATGTGTAAGTATCGTGGTTTGTGCTAGCCGAGTGTGGTGGTCCGGCGCCTATTCCGGAATGCCTCTCTAGTCGAGTACCCCAGGTTCTTTGTGAGCCAGGCACGTGTGTTTGTTGTGCTCGGGGTTTTGTCCCGGTACTTGTGTTGTACCGTCGAGGTCTATGTCGTCTTCCTGGACACCCTCACTCCTGAGTTTGAGTTGTACGTCCGGCTGAGGGAAAGACGGCAGTGGGACAGCGACTTCCCAGAGTTTGTTCTTTTGTCGCTTGTAGCGCGCTCGTAGTTGGGGGTGCGGACACCAGTAGACGTCACTGGTCCCCAGCTAGTCCTGTTTTTCAGTGCCTCACTTTAGGGTGCTCCGGCCAGAGACTCTAGAGGTGCCAGGCATGGGCCTGTAGCTGTGTGTCTGCAGGTGTGGTGTTGGTTGGTCTCCACAGTTGTTTGACTTCTTCTTTGTGCGCGGTAGTTGGACCTTTCATCCGTGACTGCGAGGCTGAGAGGTTGTTCTTGTGTTGTGTTGTCCGGGTTGGATATTGGCCTGATCAGCCAGTAGTCCGTTCCCGTGTGGTGGCGTCGTTCCCTTCCGACTCGTGCTTTGCTACTTGTCGTGGTTCGTGAGTTTGTGACTCGTGGTCGAGGTTTGACTAGTTCGAGGTGTGCCCTGGTGTTGGCACAATTGTGATTGAGTTGTGGTTTGTGTGACTTGCCGGTCAAGGTTTTACTTGTAATATTGTGCTTAAATAAAGGTATAATATAATTGTGGTTCAGTGTGGTGTCTACCACCTGCTTGTACCCTTTGTTCGGATATTCGTGTTGTGGTACCTCAGAGTAGCAGGTACTTGTATCCTTCATGGGTTATTTTATAGTTTTGTGGTGGTACATTGTGTACCAACCTTTTCAGGCTCTCGTGTGTTGTGGAGGTCTTGTGGTTTGACCTGCCACTTGTTGTAACCTAACTGTTTTAAGTAGATCTTTGTTTATATTTTATTGTGGATTAGTTTGCGATTATTAATTATGTTACCTTTTTGGGTATTTTGCCGATGAGGCTTGTGGCTTAGGCATATTGTGGTTTAGTAGAGCTATGCTCCGTGGAGGCCGTGTGAGACCTTCCACTTGTTGAGTTTTACCCTTCTTGGGCATGGTTCCGATTATGGATTTAGTGTGTGATGGACAAGCTAGCTGTAGCCAGTCCTACCATTTATGTGTGGCTCTTGACGTAGTGTGGTTTGGAGTATAAAGGACCAGCTCTTTGTTAGCAGTCCTGTTATTCAAGTGCTTGAGGTTTGCTTGTGAAACTTGCAGCTTAGGCAGTGACCTGCCTGTGTGGCTTATAGTTTAGGCAACCAATTGTTGTAACAGTGTGCTAGTGAGACTGTGGTTTAGGCACTTTAGTAGTTGGGCTGACTAATGATTTTATGTTAGTCCTGTAGTCCTACTTTCCTTCTGAGGATTTTATGTTTATTATCATGATTATGTTTAATTGTTATTTATTGTTATGATGTGAGCATGAAATGGTTTGGCTATTGGTGCTGCCAGTGAGACCCATTGGGGTTGAGGTGTCTGTGGTTACAGTGTTGTTTTGGGTAGCCCCTACTGAGCCAGTGACTTGTTGAGGCTCACTCCCCTATAGTTCTTTTCAGGGCTTGCCGTGTGTTTGGCTTGCAGCGGCGTCGTGTCAGACTTGTACCACCAGCAGTTGTTTAGTAGTTAGTGTTGTGTGAGCTTGTGCTCCCTCGGGGTATGCCCCAGGTAGTTGTACTCTTTTAATTGGACATGTATTAATGCAATGGGACAGTTGTACAAATTTGAGAACAGATATGAGCACATGTACTTTCTTGTGTCTTATATTCTTGTGGTTTATCTTTTATACTCTTACTGGACACGTGTGTGAGATATCCCTTGCGAGACTTCGGTCCGTTCGCGGGAGGCAGATCTGGATATGGAGCCTTATTGGGCATAAATACCCTGGTCCATCACAGTTGGTATCAAAGCAATGTCCAGTTAGAATATGAAAAGACATTGAAAGTATAATGTCCCAATACATGGATTATTGTCCACTGCTGGTAGTAAGTCTGCGGCTTTGTGTGATATAAAGTAGTTTTTACGTGAGCTTTTGGCACGTAAACCGTGTGTTTCTGTTTGTTAGATTGGCAGTTGTGAGCAGTTGTTGTACCACAACGTGGATAGTGGCATAAATTGTGTGGTTGTGTCCTGGCACTAGTGCAGTTAAAGCAGTTAAAGTATAGAGTATTTCTGTGATAGATCAGTTTGGTTGTTAAAGATTTGCAATTAGAGGAATTGAAGAGATTAGCAAGTTTGGATATGGAATTCAGTAAGTAAGTTATAATGAGATAGAAAGTTGGCAGAGATGGGTGTATGGTAACAAGGTGATAAGGATCAGGTCAGTGTGTGTGTGTGTGATAAGTTGCAGTTGAGAATCTCAGCAAATGTATTCTGGCATTAGAGATTTGAGTCAGAGGATATTAAGAAGCAGTGTAGATGAGAATGTGATTAGTGTTATGAAGAGTTTGATATGATCAAGAAAGACAGATCAGCTTTAAAAGAGGTATCAGTACATAAAAGAGCAGTGATTTATGGCAGATAGATTAAATATGCCCGAGATCAGAAATCTGAGAAAAGTGTTGTTATGAATAATGATGATAGCAGGAAGTTAGTGTGATATGACGATTTGTATAAATATGTATTGAAATGATCAGTTGAATAAAGAAAGAGAGAAAAGAAGGATTAATGTGCAATAAGAATTTGTGAAAATTGCACAAGAAGAATATTTAGTTGATGATTGACAGTTTAAATAAAGAAAAGATATGGATTAAAGAAAGGAAGAATTTAGCAAATGGTAAAGTGAATAAGATCATATGAGTCAGGAAATGTCGCTTAAAGTTTGCATATTGGTGCAAAGAAATGATTTAATTGAGCAGAAAGGAATTGTTATTAAGATATTTCAGGGTTTAAATGCTGGAGCAGATTGATTAAGAATATTTGAAAAGTTTATGCCCCAGAATTATGGGAATTAGCCAGAGAATGTCAGTAAAGCAGGAAAGATATATGAAAAGCGAAATATGTCAATAGTGGTTTGGCAGATCAGAAATTGCAGTAATTTCTTCAGCATGAATTAATTGAATGGGATGATTTGAGAAGCAGTTGAAGCCACAAGAAAGTAATTGAAAGCAATATTGTGAACAGAAATTGTGGAATATTTTGCAAAAGTGTTCAGTATGATCAGAATAGCGCAGCGGAAGCAAAGAAAGATTTAATATTCAGAGATTGTTCAAGTTTGCTTGAATAAGGAGAAAATGTAAAGTTGTGCGCAGTGGAATAAAGGAACAGAGTTTATTATGGTTTTTAATCAGAGATTGACTTAAAGCGGTATGAGCAGAATAATATGAAAGGGCAGGAAATTCAAAGATGGTGATTGGTTTTCTTTGAAGAGGTGTCAGTTGTGAATGTGAATGTAGATGAGGCAGGATAACAGCAAGCAGTGATAAATGGAAAAAGAAAATGGTGGCATGAAAGAATATTACAGTGTAAGATATTTGAGAAAGATAAAGCGGCCCCGAAAGAAATATTGCAAACACAACCCAGAAATTATGGAAATAGGTTCAGTCCAAGGAGATAAAGCACCATTGGCAAGGAAGAATCGCCTACGGTTGAAAGCTAAAGAAAGGCAATGGAATCGACAGAACAGAGTAATTGTGAGATGAATTGAAAGACTGAAGCAGAGAAAGAGTATCCTACTTATTCTGTGTTCGGCTTTATTTGTTTTTAGGTGATAATCCGGATTGTTGTGATTTGTTTTATATGTCGAGGACGACATTTGTTTTTAGGTGATAATAATGTAACGTCGCTTATTTTCGGATCATTTTGGATCGTGTGTGTTGTGGTTGTGATGGCTGTTGTAAAGCCAGTGGGGTGTAGACACGTGGTGTGTGTAGGTGTGGTGTAGGTTAGGTTCCGAAATGAAATAGGACCTGCTGCAGTTGAGTAGGAGTTGGCGGCCAGGGGTGGTCGTTGACTTGTTGGCGTCCAGGTAAGTGGCCGTTGACTGCATGATCTTGGCGGCATTAGATGTGGACGTTTAGGGTGGCGGTTGTCCTTGACGGCAAAGGGGTTGACGCCAACCTGAGAATTCTGTAGGTTATAGGGTAGGTGTTTTCCCAAAAAGAAAAAAGAAACTTTGAACGGGTATTATTTAATGGGATTGAGCATTACTCGGAATTAAACAAGGGTTGACACCTTCTTCTTATTAACATGGTGAATGTTGGTACCAAACCATTCTTTCCTCTTTTACTTTTGGAGCCGACCGATCTTGGTCAACCATCCAATCATATCTCGACAGAGCGGAGGGAGACAACTGCACTGACTTCTTTGCCAACTGTTCTTTCCAAAAACATGTAAAAGTATAAGAGTACACGCATATTTTAATTATAATATGTTCATAAAAATTTAAATTAAGCTCATCAAAATTTATGTTAGATTTATAAATAATTAGATTAGACTCATGAAATGACATGTTATGATATATTGGTAATGAAAAAATACTCTTATATTTTAAATATAAAAATATTTTTGTAATAAATATTTCTCTCTTTAATTTTTTTTTTTGAATCAAGACATACTTTTACGCACATGGGAAAAGAAGCCAAGCCGCCACGTCCCCCGCTGCTCCCATTCACTGGATCCGATGCACCAAGCCGTGGAGCAGCCAGGTTGCTGTCCCCACTAAAGTACAAGCCACCACCAAACAGTCTTGGAACTAAAAGGCTGATGGAGACTGAAGCGATCTCGTACTCACCCACAAAAAAGTGCTAAAACAAAGGGAGGATGGCCAACCCTAGTTGAAGAACGTACCACCCTACTACACCTTTGGACAACACACCCATTTCTCCCAGCACTCTCCAGAAGAAAATTATTAGTTTAATAATAAATAAATAAATAAAAGGAGAAAAAGAGACTTAACAAAGTACAACATGGTTCACTCCCTTAATTTGATCTTGACTGATGACACCAGAGACCTTGAAAGAAGAGAAATGTTGAGGCCAGTAAAGAGAGTGTTCAGTCAATAGATTATTAGTCTTCCAATCTCTATCAACTTTATTATAAGACTAATTATTGAATAAGTATTTTTTAAAAAGAGAAATATCTAAGCAGCTCATTTCTGATCATGCCTCTTATATATGCCTGTGGAAGCAAAAGATGAAGACGGTGGCCAATGATAAGGTGATAACTACTCTTTACACATTTCTTTGTTGCTGTAGTACCTTGATCATGTTGGTCTTGGGGTGTCCTTCAATTTCCGTTCTAACTTTTTTTCTATAGAAGAGCAGAATTTCTCTTACATGGGGTGATCTTTCTCTATTTCTACCATGTACTTTCTATTTTAGTACAAATGAAATCTATCTTATTATTATTGTTAAAAAAACTCCTCTCTATTTGATTGGTTACTAGTTCATGGATCAGTTAGTGGGTAAACTTTTTTAAAATCAGTACATGACAGATAAGGTAACGAATGGATATGATACTTTTTTAGGAGAAGATTTAGTACACTAGTATATTACACTTTAAGTATAATATGACTAGACAATAATCTATGTGGCACCTCTCACATGGGAAGTGATAAAGTGACAACTCAATTGTTGGATGCCACATGGACTTGTTGCCTAGTCATGTTGCACTTAAGTACAATATGAAAGTGCACTAAACCTTTCTCCTTTTTTAAACGTCTGACATTTTTTTAGGAGTCGGCAGAACATACTTATATAATCACATAGATGAGACTCTTTCAGTTTTTTCTTAATAAAATATAGAGTTTCTTCAAGGCTTGTCATTTTATGAAAATGTTAAGACAAGGATACTCAGGAGAGAGGATAGTAAATGGGACCAATCAATTTGGATGCTGACTTCATCAGGCATATTTTTATCGTAGATTAGATATAAAAATAATGATATATATATATATATATTATTGACCAGACTATGACTTAATCTAGAGGAGAGGTGAAGAGATTTCTCTCCCTTTCTAATTAATCAATATCAAATAAGTAATTTAAAGTATTCAAAATATTTTGTTAACAATGGAGATGATCTAAATCTTAAATACTAAATGATTTGTGAGTAATTGTTAATAGTGGAGATGTATGAATGCCTGAACTACTAATATATGTAGTTGCAAACATATAAATAAAAGAAGATCAATCATACAAGAAGACACATAGATTTATCCTAGTTCGACACTAACCCAGTCAACCTTAGGTGTAGTCCTTAGAACCAAACATTATGAGATTTTCACTAACCCTAACAACTACCGGTTCCTTTTTTGCCGAGTAAGAAGATCCCTAAACACCCCTTAGATAGGTGATACACCAAGTCAACCTACTTTTTTTCTCAAATAAGAAGTCAACTCATTAACATGCATGTATCCCAACAAGTCTCTTCTATTCCCGAGTTAAAAGACAAGTCATTGGATTCAAACCCAACAGGTTACCATAATGTGTTTTGCTACCAACTAGTGCCTCTAGTTAGACTGGCTTATGGCAACAATAAAGCTCAATAAACACTACAACAATAACATTCTATAGTTACGGCTAACAGTTACGGTTTTGGTTTCCGTAAGAATAAATGTATGAGTACTTACGGTTTTTTTTTTATTTTTTTTTATATTATTAATTTTATAAGAACCATAACAAGTTGTGAATCTTTCCCTAATAAAAGAGAAATATACACCTAAGCCATAACTAAATGGTTAACGCCGCCAAATCCAGCATACAAATACCGCCAACACTACAAGAAAATTAACTTTTACCTACACTATATACCTACACGTTTGATAGTTATAGGTAATGAAAGGATATACCTACGTAAAATAAAAAATATATCTACAACATATTCTATAGTAAGTATAAACATTGTTTTCATTCTTTTCAAAACCCCGCCTTTCCTTTTCCCCTTTCCCCTTTCTATTTTGAAGTCCCCCGCCTTCGCTTTTTCCACTTTTCTTTCTCCCACCTCCCCCCACCTCTTCACAGATCTCTCCTGGCTCCCTCCCTCCCCTTCCATTCACTTCTTCTCTCTCTCTCTCTCCACATACCAGGTCTCCCTCCTCCGCCAGCGCGATCTCCGTGTCTCCGCTTGCGCAATCGTGCATGAGCAGATCCCCGCCCCGGGAGCTCCGCGGGAGCGCCGATGCCTTCTCCTTCCGCCGCGGCCGCTGGTTCTCGCCTACTGAGTAGGCGGCTGGCGGATCTGGAGCAGCGGAGAAGGGGGTGGAGTTGTGGTTCGTGCGGGATCCTGGCCCATGCCTCCTCCTCCGTCAAGGCGTCCGAAGACCGGGGCCGTCCGCCCGTGCGAACCCTAGGGAGCCTGGAGCCTCCATGGCTCGTCCTTACGCCGTCGCCCCCAGAGAACCCGTTCTCCAGCGCGGCTCCTTGTGAACTACGTGGCCTTCACTACCGAAAAAAATAGCACCACCACCGGATCCACCGTCGCCACTGCCGGCTCCGACACAAGTGGCTCTGAGAAACCAGCTCACTGTGAGGCGGTGGTACGTGTCGGAGCTCGAAGGATCCATGGCGGAATCGGCATCCGAATCCATTAGGATCGGAGATTACCTCAACTGGTTCGACATCGGGGTCAAGGAGGTGAACCTGGACCCAAGGCAGCACGAAGATGAGGAAACATGCGTGGATCAGAGGCGCCGGGTCTACGAGCGCGCCATCGCCGAGGGGGGCGTCAACTCCTTGATCCTCTCCAACTACGCTCAGTTCCTGTACATGGTCGCCAACAACCACGACAGGTGGCAATCCACATGGATCCCTTCTCCCCATTTCACACATACCATCGCTCGTCCCATCACCAACTCCAACCTATTGCATTTGCTTGTAGAAATGCCTCGAAGGATTTGTTTCATTGTCTCCTTCTGTGATTGCAGAGCGAGAGAGAGAGAGAGAGAGAGAGAGAGAGAGAGAGAGAGAGAGAGAGAGAGAGGGATCTGCTTCTACTGCTGGTGTTTCTTGGTGTTGGCGACGGCGATGGGGAGCCTGTTTAAATGTTTAAGTAATTCTTTTATTTAATCTTAAAATGGTGTTCACTTTCCCATTGAATTTAGTCTGTTTAGTGCCTTGCAGTTCATGTTGTCCCTCAACGAATAGTACTAGTTGAAAAATGTTCAGAAATTCAACAGGTTGGAAAAGTCGAATGGCCTTTCCAACTTATATTTATAGAACGTAGATCCTTTTCCAGTAGTCACATTTTTGGAGAAAAATGTATGGAATTATGTTGGCCAAGCGTAAGAAAAATGTCCTATTTCCTTCTCATTTTGCTCTGGATCATTACCATTTACTTGACTCATTCCTGAAACAGGATGCCACCGAGTATGGTGGCCTGCATTGCTGTCGAAGCAATATCAATTCTCGAGAAGCTTCACTTAAAAGAGTATGCATTTATAATGACTGCTTAGCTATTATTCACAAAAAAATATGGTCTTTCTTGATGAATATCTTGGGCTGTTTGTATCCCTCTCCTTCTCTGTCTACAGGTTTGTACATGGAGATGTTAAACCAGAGAACTTTTTACTTGGTCAACCTGGAACTCCAGATGAGAAGAAGCTCTTTCTAATTGATCTTGGTTTGGGTGTATTTCTACCCTCTCCTATTAATTTATTTTTTCTTTCCATGGTCTTTTATCAGTGTGGATAATAAGCTAGAAATGAAATACCAAATAATCAAACTAATGACTCAGTTAAAAAGTTCTTGTCTGATGTTTGTGTAATTTCTACCCATTTTAAGATGTTTCGAGGTAAACTTCTCTTTTATCAGGTATCTTTCTCTTGTTGCAGTGTGCTGCTATTGGTTGTTTTTTAAATATGCTTATTTAGTATGTTCATTTGTACTTTGAACTCACTTGGTCTTGTGCCTAATATGTAGGGTGACAACAAGAGTTTTCTTGTTTACAAGAAAAAGATGGCCACTTCTCCAGAGATGTGTTGTTTCTGCCCACCTCCTTTCAAAGAATTCCTTGAGATCGTAACATATATGAAATTTCATGAAGAACCAAACTACTCAAAGCTTATTTCCCTTTTTGACAGCTTGATTGTCAAAGTTTAGATAGATTAGTGCATCATTGGTTATATTGTTTACTTTTTTGTGATGGAAGGATGTAATTTGTGGATTAACAAATTTATATGTTCGTGTCTGTTAATCTATTTTTGTGATTTTGAGGGACAAATGTGATATGTAGTTGAATGGATTGATGAAAAAATGGCATTATATGGCAGGAATTATGTGACAGATGGTTCTTTTCTCTTGTGATTGAATGAGTTATTGGTGTAGGAGAATGAGCACTCTGTTAATCTATTTTTGTGATTTTGAAGGACAAATGTGATATGTAGTTGAATGGATTGATGAAAAAATGGCATTATATGGCAGGAATTATGTGACAGATGGTTCTTTTCTCTTGTGATTGAATGAGTTATTGGTGTAGGAGAATGAACACTATGTTAATCTATTTTTGTGATTGTGAAGGACAAATGTGATATGTAGTTGAATGTATTGATGAAAAAAATGGCAGATGGAGACCGGTTGTACGGTCTGTGAAAGTGATATGTAGTTGAATGTGATATGTAACTTTCACAGCTACAGGTGTTCTAAAACCATGTAATGAAGTTTTTGATTACTTATGGATCTACACTTACGGTTGTATGGTCGATGGTATAGATCAAGCTGTAGTTACAGTTTTTAAACCGTAAGTAAGCTACAGTAACGGTTGGTTGTGCCTACGGTTCACTTACGGTTCATAATCGTAAGACAGTCCGTAAGTAAATTATTTTTGTTACGGTTTTATGAGCTACACTTACGATTTATTGCCGTAAGTATAGAACAAGTTTGTTGTAGTGAAATATATCACACCTAAATCAAAATAAGTGAGAACTAAGTGTGTTGATCCTATGTGGTTTCAGCAAAAGATGATTGAAGTTGCTACATTGGCTAGAGACTTCTCCTCTCTTGAATGTGTATTGAATTTTCACTGAGAGGACGAGAGCTTGAAGGAGAGCTTTGAATGCTCTTTAAATGTTGGGCTTTGCTGCCTCTCAATTTATACTCAACTATCACTTTTCTATCTTTTGCTCAAGGCTTTTCATAAATGACTTTCTCAATCTCCGTATCAGTCTAATCTCTTCATTGTTTTTCAATTGAAAAGCCTTGTATATTTATAGTCCTTCAAGACTTCTTCTCTCCATTAGAGTTTGCCTTCTCTTGAACTGTGATATCTCTTCTAAATGGCTGATATGTATACACCCATTGTGACTCAATTTATCATATGTATGTCGTTATGACATATCTTTTCTTGTTCTTCGAGATAATTAACGCCTAAAATATTTTCTTCTCTTTTTTATAAGTGTCTTCTTAAGGAATGGCTTGTACTAACCTTGTTTTACAGGTTGTTCATATCTAAGAAATCTTATGTCAATAGTAGGTACCTGCAAAAAGTAACCTTCTTATGGCCTTTTGGCTAGAGCCAACATATTCTAAGGAAATATAATGTATGACACTTGCATAAAATCATTTCCTTCATAGAGCATTAAATGCAAATTTGAATGTGGAGACTTGCTTACATTTTTTATTATGGGCCAGATCTATTGACTGAATGGTTGTATGGTGAGTATTTATCTTATAAAATATTTTCTTGACTTATTCATTTGTAATGACAATTTATAGCAAAGAGTGGAAACAGACGGACATTACTCCTCAACACAATGGTCGAGCGCCTTCAAACGAGTCATCAACATCATTCGTTACAATTCGGGCTTCTCTTGTAACGCTTGGGAGAGCCACCTATCAGGATAATGGGCACTGTGGGACCTGCCCATTCTACTATAAAATGAACTCGTGGTGCACAAGTAAAGGAGACATGAAACTCTCACCAGCCCTTGGCCAGATCTCCACATTTTCTACTTGACTCTTATTCTACTAATCCCTTCTCCTCTCTTTTCACTTGATTTAACTTGGACATCAGAGAGTCGATCCTATCTTTGGAAGGGTACTCAAATAGCAACTTCGCCTCTCATCACAACAATTAGCCCCCGGCTCCTCTAGAGCCAACCCTTTTGAATCCTTGTTGACCCAAAAGATCTCAGTCCCAACAATATATATATATATATATATGTTGCATTATATAGATTTTGATGATCGCAAAACACTTGATCTAATTCATGTTGATATGCTTACAAAGCACCAATTGTTATTCTTGTTGATGACCCAAGTATTTGATTTATTTATATTTAATTTGATGGTTTAATTTGTATGTTAAGTATGCAGCAACATAGGCCAAAATCGCATTGTGAAGTGACGATTACAAAGGCCAATGCTTGGACAGAACATGATTGAAGACTAGCCGGAAAAACTGCAAAACTGATAGTCGGTCGACCAAATTCTAGTTATCGATCGACTGACCTTCCCAGTAGTGTTGGTTTGGGGACATTCCAAAATCGGACGATCGATCCGGGGAAAACGGTCGACCAATCAACAGTATGTCGACACAGATGAAAGGCATGTCGACACATAGGAGCTTTTTGGTTTCTTTATACCGATAAAACAAAGATTGTGTGAGGGGTTGGTGTTGTCTCTGGGTAAACAACCATATGGTGGGGGTTTGTAACTTATATCCTGTTAAACAAGTTAGTGGAGAAATCCTCATAGGGGTGTGGGGTAGTGGACATAAACGCATGTGTGTGTTGGACGAACCACTCTAAAATCTTGCATGCACTATGTGGTTTGATCCTTCTCTTCTATCTTCTTTCTACGTAGGTTAGCATAGTTAGTTTCGTCTAAATTTTTGTTATTACATTGTGCATCTCACATGTTAGATTTTCTTAATTAAGTGTAATTTGTTTTGTGTGAAAGAATTTTTAAATAGGCAATAACAAACTCACCCCTCCCCTCTTAGTTGATCATCGGACATACGTGTCTATCAATATAATAATAGTGCTATAGTATGGCGGCGCAACCCCTTCGTACTGTAGCACCCGATTGTTAGATGGTGATCCAACGCACAATCCAACAGTGAGAAACAAAAAATTTTGAACGTCGTTGCACGTGCTTGCGGCACATGCATAGCACGACTGTCGCCCGTTGGATCGTGATCCAACAAGTGGCAGTAGAGTGTGGTGGGGCTGCACCCATAGGTCTTGCCACATCCTAATTTTCCTTTCTCTCTCTCTCTCTCTCTCTCTCTCTCTCTCTCTCTCTCTCTCCTCTCTCTCTCTCTCTCTCTCTCTCTCTCTCTATATATATATATATATATATTATATATATATATATATATATATATATATATATATATACCACCAAATAATCTTGAAAATAAAAGGTTGATGGAGACTGAAGCTATCTCATTCTCGCCAACAAAAAGTTCTAAAACAAAGTGAGGATGGCCAACCCTAGTAGATGAACCACCCTACTACACCTTTGGACAACACACCCCCTCCCCACTCCCAACAAGAAATTATTAATAACAACAATAATAAATAAAGGGAGAAAAAGAGACTTTGAAAAAGTACAACATGGTTCACTCCCTTTGATCTTGACTGATGGCACCAGAGACATTAATGAAAGAAGAGAAATGTTGAGGCTAGTAAAGAGAGAGTTCAGTCGATAGATTATTGGTCTTGCAATCTCTATCAACTTTATTATAAGACTAATTATGTAATAAGTATTTCTTAAAAAGAGAAATATTTCCGATGCTTCTTATATATATGCCTGTGGAAGCAAAAGATGAATCAGGTGGCAAATGATAAGGTGTTTCTTTATTTCTGTAGTACCTTGATCATGTTGGTCTTCGATGTCCTTCAATTTCCGATGTAACTTTTCTTCTATAGAAGAGCAGAATTTCTCTTGCATGGGGTGATCTTTTTCTATTTCTACCATGTACTTTCTATTTTAGTAGAAATGAAACCTATCTTATTATTATTGTTAAAAAAACTCATCTCCATTTGATCGGTTACTAGTTCATGGATCAGTTGGTGGGTGCACTTTTTTTAAATCAGTACATGACAGTAACAAATAGATATTTTTCCAGGAGTGGGCGGAATATACTGATATAATTACATAGAAGACTCTTTCATTTTTTTCGTAATAAGTATATATGGAGTTTCTTTAAGGCATGTCATTTTATGAAAATGTTATGCATTTGGATAAGACAAGGATACTCAGGAGAGAGGACAGTAAATGAGACCAATCAATTTGGATGTCGACTTCATCAAGAGTACTAATCTTACTGTAGATTAGATATATAAAATATATATATATATATATATATTAGGAAAAATTAATTAGGAGTCTTTGTCAGATGGTTGACTTAATTTATAATCCCTTTCAGAAGATCAAAAGTCACATAGTCTTTTTTTGTGTTGTTTAATTTCTAGTCTCTATTTTTAGCTTCTCAGCATTTATGAGTCTTAGGAGATGAGTCGTTCTTTTAACATCAACTTTTTCATATTTTACCATTCCTTCTTATGGTCTTTCCCTACGTAGATTTACATTCATTACAGTAAGTATACATATCGCTTACAGTAAGTTTTGATATCACTTACAGTAAGTCTATATATCACTTACAGTAAGTCTTCATATCATTTATAGTAAGTATTTGACATCACTTACAGTAAGTCTCCATTTCACTTATAGTAAGCATTTGATATCACTTATAGTAAGTCTTCATATCACTTACAATAAACCTTTGATATCACTTATAGTAAGCATTTGATATCACTTATAGTATGTCTATATATCACTTACTTCATATCACTATAAGTATTTGACATCACTTACAGCCTACAGCTATAAGTTTTTAGAAAACAACAAAACTATATTTGTAGGTGAGTGCTAAGATTTGAACTCAAGTCTCCACAAACTCAACATGGGATACCCTTACCACTAAGCTACAACTACACTTGTGTTATAGTATAATATTTTTTTATATTTCACTAAATATTGATATCACTTACAACAATATATACATCATTTATAGTAAATATCATTCCATGTTACAATATACATTAAGCTCTATTACAGAATAACATAGGTTAATGTATGTTATTCTGTAGGTTAATGTACATTGTAACAGAGCTTAATATACATTAATCTATATTAATAACATACATTAATTTATATTATTGTTACAAAATATAAGTTAATGTATATTGTAACAGAGCATAATGTATGTGAATTTATGTTAATGCATGTTATTAATGTAGGTTAATGTATATTAATGTATGTTATTATTGTTACAATATATATTAACCTATGTATATTAATGTATGTTATTATTGTAATAATAATATAGATTAATGTAGGTTAATGTATATTAAGCTATGTTATAATATACATTAATACATAATAACATACATTAACTTATGCTATTATGTAACAGAGCGTAATGTATATTGTAACAGTGAGTGATATTTACTGTAAATAATGTATATGTTTGTTGTAAGTGATATCAATACTTAGTGAAATATAAAAGATGTTATATTGTAACCTAAGTGTAGTCATAGCTTAGTGGTAAGGGTATCCCATGTTGAGTTTGTGGAGACCTGGGTTCGAATCCTAGCACTCACCTATAAATAGAGTTTTTTTGTTTTCTAAAAACTTATAGTTGTAGGCTATAACTGATATCAAGACTTATTGTAAGTGATGTCAAATATGAAGCTTACTGTAAGTGATATATAGACTTACTGTAAGTGATATCAAATGCTTACTATACGTGATATCAAAGGTTTACTGTAAGTGATATGAAGACTTACTGTAAGTGATATCAAATGCTTACTATAAGTGATATGAAGACTTACTGTAAGTGATATGAATGCTTACTGTAAGTGATATATAGACTTACTGTAAGTGATATCAAAGTTTACTGTAAGTGATATGTACACTTACTATAATGAATGTAAATCTACGTAGGAAAGACCAAAAGAAGGAAGGATAAAATAGAAAAAAGTTGATGTTAAAAGGACGACTCATCTCACAAGACTCATAAATGTTGAAAAACTAAAAGTATGGACTAGAAATTAAACAACACAAAAAATAAAGGATTATGTGACTTTTGGTCTTCTTACATGGATTATAAATTAAGTCAAACCCTTTGACAAGGACCTCTAATTAATTTTCCCTATATATTATTGTCCAGACTATGACTTAATCTAGAGAGGATACAATAGATTTCTCTCCCTTTGTAAATTAATCAGTATCAAATAAGTAATTTAAAGTATTCAAGATATTTCTTTGACACTGAAGATGATCTAAATCTTAAATACTAAATGATTTGTGAGTTGTTGTTAGCAACGAAGATGTAGGAATGCTTGAACTACTAATGTATGTAGTTGCAAACATATAAATAAAAGAAGATCAAGCACACAAGTAGACACATGGTTTATCCTGATTTGACACTAATCCACTCAACCCGATGTCTAGTCCTCAGAACCAACCATTAATCTGAGATTTTCACTAACTCTAGCAACTATCGGTTCTTTTTTTGCCGAGTAAGAAGACAGCTCCCGAAACACCCCTCAGGTAGGTGATACACCAAGTCAACCTACTTCTTTTCTCGAGTAAGAAGTCAGCTCATTGACATCTATCTTAACAAGTCTCTTTATTTCCCGAGCTAGAAGACAACTCATTGGATTGAAACCCCGCAGGTTACCACAACGAGTTTTGCCACCAACTATTGCCTCTACATAGGCTGGCTTATGGCAACAATAAAGCTCAATAAATGTATTACACATAAATCAAAATAAGTGAGAACTAAAGTGTGTTGATCCTACGTGGCTTCAGCTAAGAAGATTCAAGTTGCTACACTGGCTGAAGCCTTCTCCTGTCTTGAATGTGTTTTGAGTTTGCACGGAGAGGACAAGAGCTTGAAGGAGAGCTTTGAATGCGCTTTAAATGTTGTGCTTTGTTGCTTCTCAATTTCTGCTCGATTGTCACTTTTCTTTCTTTTGCTCAAGGCTTTTCGTGTATGACTTTCTCTATCTCTGTATCAGTATAATGTCTTCATTATTTTTCAATTTGAAAAGTCCTGAATATTTATAGTCCTTCAAGACTTCTTCTCTCCATTAGAGTTTGTCTTCTCTTGAACTGTGATCTCTCTTCTGAATTGTTGAGATGTATGCATCCATTGTGACTCAATTTATCATCTTCTAGGCTCATTGATTTGTGTCGTTGTGACATATCTTCTCTTGTTCTTTGAGATAATTAATGCCGAAAATATTTTCTTCTCTTTATTATAAATGTCTTCTAGAGGAATGACTTGTACTAACCTTGTTTTGCAGCTTGTCTATATCTAAGAAATCTTTTGTCAATAGTAGGTACTTACAAAAAGTGACCTTTCTCATGGCCTTTCGACTATAGTCAACATATAAGGAAATTAGAGTATGACACTTGCATAAAATCATTTCCTTCAAAGAACATTAAATGCAAATTTGAACACAGAGAGTTGCTTACGTTTTTTAGTATGGATGAGATCTGTTGATTGAATGGTTGTATGGTGAGTATTTATCTTACAAAATATTTTCTTGACTTATTCATTTGTAATGGCAATTCCTTAATTTTAGTGACTCAATAAGTCGATTCTTTTAACTAAGTCTAGAGAGTCGATTCTATTCTGAGAGTTGATTCTTCATAGGAGTCGATTCTTTTTACTGAGTCTTGAGAGTGGATTCTTCATTAAGACCTTGAGATTCAATTCCTTCTGAGAGTCGATTTTACATTAATGTCTATGAAGCTCGATTTTTTTTAGAGTTGATTTTTACATTGAGTTTGGGACTTGATTCTTTTGAGAGTTGACTTTACATTGAGTCTAAGACTTGATTTTTTTAAGAGTTATTTTTCATATTAAGTCTGAGACTTGATTTCTTTTGAATGTTGATTTTTACATTTTTTGAGATTCAATTTCTCTTGAAGGTTGATTTTTACATTCTCTATTCTTCTTCTGAGAGTTGAATTTTACATTCTCTGATATTCATTTTTTGACTAAGAGTTGATTTCCCAATTGATGACTTCTTAGGTATAACTATTTAATTTTGTTATCACTAAAACTTAAACTACTTAAAACTAATCAAGAAATTACACGTAATCAAAAGAAATATATTTAATGAGTTCATCAATCGTCCAAATTACATGTAATGTGATCATCATTGTGGCCTTGGAGGAAAATTGGTCTCATAGATACAAATTAAGAATCGATAAAAACATTATTGATTCATACTATTCAACATTGAGAACACATATTGCAACGTACGATGTTCTCGGATCGTAGTTAATGGGTCTTATAATTATTTTTTAGGTGTTTTCGGGTTTCTGGCCTTGAGTGTGTCAACCTGGAAATTTTTGGCTTTGAGTTGGGCCAACCTAGTGCTCTGGTTGCACTTGCATCGGGGTTGGTGGCCGCGTTCTTGTCACGGTCTACCTGGAGGAAGGGTTCTCATTTTCTGTCGCGGTTGGTCATTTGGGCGCAACACTAGGCGTTCGCTGGGGGTACGTGTCTTTTGGAGATACGAGACACCTGGTCAATGTCGCAGTCCCCTGTAGGGTGCAATGGCATCACGGCCTAGCGGGGCAGCGCGTTCTCCTTGCCATGGGTTTTAAGTGTTGGGGTGCCGACGAGTGAGGGTTTCGCCCTTTGCTCCGCTAGGCAAGGTCCTAGCGGCGACTTCTTGTGGGTTTGAGCTCTGTCGATGTCTGTAGTTTGTCGTGGCTTTGGATTTGCGTAGGAGGAGGCGGCCAAATGACGTGAAGACCCTAATAGGTGGTGTTCTTCACTGTTTGGTAGGGTTTCTCTTGCTTTCTTAGTTTCTTACAAGTTATTTGATGTTCTTCAGCTAGAACAGAATGTTGCCCAGCTAGCTAGCCCAGAGGGGGGGTGAATGGGTTATTAAAAAATTGATCTTTGATTGAAACCTATTCACTAATAAGATTACACAACAACTTAAACGAAAGTTAGAGTTAGAGGAAATGAAACAGCAAATGCACAAAACACAAACCACAAGACACAAGGATTTTATCCTGGTTCGGAACTCCTATCCACAAGAGACCTACGTCCAGTCCCTGAGCAATACCTCAGGATATCACTATCAAAGGTACTATCCCCCTCACGGATCCTTACACCCAGCCTCAACTGGTCTTCCTTCAACCTGAAGGGAATACAACCACCCTGGATACCACCAGGTCTTCCTTCACACAGAAGGGAATACAACCACCCTGGATACCACCAGGTCTTCCTTCACACAGAAGGGAATAAAACTAATAAAAGTAATCACAAGAACAGGCTTGAGGAACTAGCTCAAACAGCTATGGTCTGAAGCAAATGAGCCTCAAGAGAGAAAGGATTTTGACACTGGTTTCTCTCAAAAGACTTCACTAACTCTCACAGGAATTTCTTTTTCAACACAGAGAGCTAAAGAGCTAAGATCTATTGGAATGGAGTGCTTCGCTCTTGTTTTGAACTACTGAAGACTTGAAGGATTGGCTATTCTCTATCACAAAATGTTGTTACCTTCTAGAGTTCATCCTTCTCAGTCTTGTAGTCTTGTATTTAAGCTTCTACTTGAAATTTGAACGTTAAAGAGCCGTTGTCTCTCATTCTGGTGTACGTTAGACTGGTCTGCAAGGAAGCTTCTGATCTTCAGTCTTTTATCCTTTAGTACACGCCAAAAAGATATTTTGATATCTTGTATCTTTTGTGTCCAACGTTGTACAGATAAATCTTGTCAGGTATCTGCAAGCATATCACAAATACATAGGAGACAGCTAGGGCTGTCACTGATTGTTAGTCACAGTTGGAAAAGATATTGCTATATTTAGCAAAGCTCCTTCTGTCAAAATAAAGATGTAGACAGAATAGCACAATGGTGGAAGATATCGTCTGCATGCATGAGAGATACGTTCAGAGTGCATTGAATGCATAGCAGTCAAACAGACGAGATACGACTTTGACTATTCAACGTATATTAAAGAGTATTATATTGATATAACAATGAAATCGATATAAACAAAGCCGATGCCTTTATGACTTACGAAATCGTTATAAGTTGATAGGCAAATCGTTATGACAGAGCATCATTAAATCATAATAATGAAATTGTTATAATTACTTATGAAATCGTTGTGCAAGACAAATCGTTGTAAACATCAAAGAAATCGATGTGATTGCTTACCAAATCGTTACTGTAAGCAAATCGTTATGAACAATATAGAAATCGTTATGAATTCTACAGAAATCGTTATGAACAATATAGAAATCGTTATGAATTCTACAGAAATCGTTACGACGAGCAAATCGTTACGAGGTCTTAAGAAATCGTTATGACAACTTAAGAAATCGTTGCGACGAGCAAATCGTTACGAGGTCTTAAGAAATCGTTATGACAACTTAAGAAATCATTGCGACGAGCAAATCGTTACGAGGTCTTAAGAAATCGTTATGACAACTTAAGAAATCATTGCGACGAACAAATCGTTACGAGGTCTTAAGAAATCATTATGACAACTTAAGAAATCGTTGCGACGAGCAAATCGTTACGAGGTCTTAAGAAATCGTTATGACAACTTAAGAAATCGTTGCGACGAGCAAATTGTTACAAGGTCTTAAGAAATCGTTATGACAACTTAATAAATCGTTGCGACGAGCAAATCGTTATGAGGTCTTAAGAAATCGTTATGACAACTTAAGAAATCGTTGCGACGAGCAAATCGTTACGAGGTCTTAAGAAATCGTTATGACAACTTAAGAAATCGTTGCGACGAGCAAATCATTACGAGGTCTTAAGAAATCGTTATGACAACTTAAGAAATCGTTGCGACGAGGAAATCGTTATGAAGACTTGGGAAGACTTTATAACTTACAAAGAAACCGATGTCTTAGCAAGTCGTTATGATGTATGAAGAAGTCGATGCAATGACTTGGGAAAAATATGAAGTGAGAGTTTTACCTAATTGTCTTGAACTTCCTCTTACTTTTATTTCATGTCCTCAAGGCTCAAGTAATTCATTAGTATTGTTTTGTTAATCATCAAAATTAATATATAAATAAGTGAATTAATTTATATGGGGAAAGTTTGGTCATCACAGAATGTGGTTGTGTGTGTGGATGGTGTTTGCTTTGTTTTAGTTGTGTTTCTTGAGTTTATGATGCTAGAGATCATGCGTAAGTGTTGTTTGGATTTAATTGAGATGCCTTAATGGATTTTCTATGTAGGGTGGAGCATGTTTGGGGTCATTTTCATGTGAGGAATGGTTACAATCGAATGAATGTATGGTCTGAATGGCTTGCATGCATTTTCTAGGTTGAAGTTGCACACTCAAGCATTCTATCTGAGATCGCGGTCGGGTTGTGGGGCACGATAATGTCGCAGTCCTTCGATAGGGCGCGACAAGTGCCAACGTTGCGGTCGGGTGGTCCAACGTAATGATGTCATGGTCCCTGGATAGGGTGCGATAAGAGTTTGGCATCGCGGTCCGTTGGTCTACCGTGTTCTAGCGACATCTATGTGGGGTGCGTTCACCGCTGCAGTGTAGTAGTGGCTCCGATTTGAGTGTTGAATGGTGTTGAATAATGTGGGTCTCGTGTGAGCCATGCTTTAATGTTATTTGTTAGTTTAATACGGTTTACTAATGTGAATGTGGTGTGGATATGAATTCGAGAAGATTTGAGTAGCTCTCTGTGTATGTTAAGTATTATGAGTTCTCTTGCAGCGTGATCTTCTTGGACTTAGGGTAGATCCTCCGGGTCACCTATACCCCAGGTGAGGATCTAACAAGGTGTGTTTATGGGTTAAATGCATGACTTAATGATAGTTGGCAATGGACTAAAAGTTTATGTGGTACTCAAGTTTGATCAGTTGTGGACTTTGTGGTTTACCATGTTCAGTGGTCCGACATTTATTCTAGAATCCCTCTTTAGTTGGGTACCTCAGGTTCTTTGTGAGCTAGGCACGTTGTGCTCAGAGTTTAGCCTGTTACTGTGTGTACCGTAGAGGTTTGTGTCATCTTTTTGAACACCCTCACTCGTTTGTTGAGTAGCCCATCTGGACGAGGGAAAGACGGCAGTAGGGCAGCGACTTATGGTGTGGTGTTGTTCTTTTAAGTCCCTTAGCATGCTCGTGATTGGGGGATGGACACCAGTAGTGTAACATCTCGGGTCTAATTGAGGTTCGGATCTGGTTGACGGCATAGGTGTTGTCGTTGATCAGAGGTTGGCGTCCAGGGGTAGGTCGTTGACCTAGGGGTTGGCGTCCATCGTTGTGGACGTTTGTTGTCGGTTCAGGATTGTTCCTGCGATGAACTTGACGGCAAACGGTCTTGACGTCGACTCTTTGGCGGTTCAAGTAGACGGCTCGGGATGTTGACGTCTACCTGTCGCGCCTGTTGAAATAGGGCAGACCCGTGAGCAGCCATTTCCTCTCCTTTTCCTTCTCTTTTTCTCCTTTTCGATCTTTGTCCGTTTTCACTTGTTCAGGTGGTTGACGGGAGCTCGTGGAAAGACCTTGGTGCGCGAGGCAGAGTTAGATCGGGCGGAAAACAGCGGATCGGGTGGCGATTCTCGCGAGAAAGCTTCTAGAGGTTCGGCGCGAATTAAGGTTTGGCAGGACTTCTTACACACTTCAGAGGTAGGGACTCGACCCCTTAGTGTTCTTGGAGTGTTAATTTCATGCTTGTTGCGCATGATTTGCGTGGAATCGTGTTTTGAGGAGGTTTTCCTTTTTGCCGGGATTTTGAGTGGTTTAGCCGATCTGTGCGTTGGATCGTGTTTTACCGGCATTGTGGTAGTGTAGTGTGATGTAGGGGAGTGTTTCCCTACATCAGATTGTGGTTTGTGGGGCGAATTTGCCCTGTGTGGGGATCAGCTAGGGCTGATTCAGCTGCTGGAGGCTGAAGAAGTCAACGTCAAGAGATGTTGACGTTGATCTCTTCAGGGAAGAGGTAAACGGCAGAAGCCCTTGCCGTTAATCTCTTCAGTGGAAGATTTAGACGGCGTGTTCTTTGTCGTCTAATTCTTCATGGTAGGATATAAACGACAGGATAGTTGTCGTCGAGTTGAGTAAACGGCCAATGCGCGACCGTCTACCTTCTGATAGACGTCTAGGGTGTTGCCGTTTACCCTTAGTTAGCGACAGTCGATGCTGTCGTCTACTTCACACTTGACATCAAGCTATGCTACCGTTTACGTCCTGGTTAGCGGCAATCGATGTTGCCGTCTATCTGCAGGTGAGTTCCCAGCAAGCTGTGCTTTTCCTTCTTCCGTGGTTTGAGGTGTTGACATGCGGTGTCCGCCTGTTAGCACAATCTGCCAGGTGTAGAGAGTGTCTCTACCTGTGCTCGTGTTGTGTTTGACTGTATCGAGACGTGACACGGGGCTGTCCGTCGATTGTACGAGGTTTCAGGCGTTGAGTGTGTTCCGTCTGTTGTACGCGCGTTGCGTTACCGCGTGCCCGTTTCTGTTATGTTTCCTAGGCGTGGGTGCGACTCCGTCTAGATGACTAGCGTGTGGTTATCCTCCGCTAGTGAGCCAGGACGCCGAGTGCGACTCTGTCCTGTGCGTACTCCTTGTGGTGGTTTTGAGCCGGTCTCCGTGGAGCCCCTTCTCTACCGCTAGGTCGGGCGTAGGGGGAAAAAACCGGTCGTGGACCAGACGTGAGAGAGAGCGTCTGTAGTGTGCACACGTGGCTAGGGTTGCGAGACTCTGTGGTTTCAGGACGCTGAACAGCAGACCCTGGTTGAGTCCTACTTTGTGAGTGCTGTGTGAGCTCTTGCGTGCGAGCTTGTGTGTGTACTGTGCTTGTAATGTTGTCGAGCCGACGAGGTTCCAGTTTCTCTCAGTGTGCTCCTGAGGGAGTTGCGCACTACGTTACCGGTTCCTGAGTGTGTGTTGACAGAGTGTACGCGTTTACTTACAGTTGCTTTCTGTTTAGCACTGTTTAGTAGTTCTGTTACCGGTAGGGGTTAGTTGCCCTACTGGGTCTCTTTTTGTGAGACTCACTCCCTTCCCCTCAGGTGGTTCGTGGTCGGCTTTCGAGGTTCGAGGAGCTGTGTCTCTCTGTGATTGGCCTCGTCTTGCTGTTGTGAGTAGTACTTTACTCTTGTTCTTACTGTACTCTTACTTTAATGTTGTCTCTGAGTTATGCCAGTTTGAGATGCTTTTAAATTGTGTTATGTACATTTGTTTATATGTTCTCCTCAGGCACTTCTTTTCTTACCCTTTCGAGTTCCGACTCGTGGGTTAGCGGGTCAGGATTCGGGTTATCGGTTGGTTACTGGTAATGCGGATCCTGGGTCGTTACAGTTGGTATCAGAGCCTGGTCTACCGAGACATATAAGGAAATGTTCTGTATAACTCAGAGTTGGTAGAGTACAGTAGCAGCAAGTGGTCTGGAGTTGTTTTGCATTTTGATTTTTGTGCATGTCCTGTGTAGATTTATTATGGCTCCAAGGCGGCGTTGTGAGCGGAGGGTGGTTGTGCAGACATCTCAGCAGGAGGCTGGAGATGCCCCACCACCACCATTGGCTCAGCCTAGACCTCAGGACACGCACGGTGGTGTAGTGCCATCGCTTCCCCCTCAGGCTACTCAGGGTTTTGATTGGACCCCGCAGTTGGTTGGAGGGTCGAGGCCGGAGCACTGGCAGGTGTTGCTATTGGCTCGTGTTCCCGACACTGTTGCGGCATATTTGTATGTTGCAGCGGCGGAAGCTGACTTTTTGCAGACCCAGGTGCAGGTTGGAGCAGCGCAGGCTCAGCCAGATCCGTCTCGACAAGTGCAGCAGCAGACTGGTTCGCAGCCAGATTCGAGGGTTCGGAGGAGGTTTCGTCGTTCCAGAAGGTTGGCTGAGCAGAGGCAGCTGCCAGTTGAGAGCGTTCAGCAGCCTAGTGTGCAGCCCCAGCAGCAGAGTCAGCGCCCTTTTAGTGGCCGGTGTTACCGGTGTGACCAGTTAGGCCACATGGCTCGAGACTGTCCCCAGTTGCGGCATGACCAGCGGTATTGAAGTCAGTTCTAACTTGAGTATAGTGATATTGTTAGTTAGTGGGTTCAGGCAGGTCGTTGTGCAGTGTTTGTGTTATGTACCTGGCCTGATTGGTGTCAGAGGTGGTTTGTTTTGTGGAAGGTACTGTGGTTGTCCTTGGTTGGTAGCCATAATTTTGTTGGGTCCCGGTACTTCCTGCTCTTTTGTTTTTGGTGGAGGTATTAGTTTTGTGTCAGGTTGGTGGTTACCAAACCCGTTGCCTGAAATATATCTCTGAATTTTTAGCGTGAAATTGGATATGTTTTGGTTGTATTGTCGTTTCCGGTGCCACCTGTTGTAGGCAGACCTGTTCGTGCTATTTGTTGTTGTGAGGGATTTTTAGGCTGCGAGCAGTGGCGGCTTAACGGTTGTTATTGTGACGACGCCTCCTCACGACATTTTCAAGTGCGGTTCGTTGCCCGAGCTTACACAGCGGTTGTGTCCTGGCTGTGCTTAGTCTCGGTAGGCATTGTTGGTCTGGCCTTGTGCGGATCCGTGTTTTGGTAATTTTTCGGTTGGCGTTCTTTCGGAGTCTTTTCGATTCCGTAGTCCCCTCTAGGATGCCAATCTGTGGTGGCACTAGTGTGTGTAAGTTTCCGACCTCGTGGTGTGTGTCCGGAGTTTGGAGTGGTTTTAGTCATTGGCTCTTGACCTTGTGGAGATCTGAGGTGGCCATGTTTTTGGTGAGACGTGGTACTCGCCTAGTTGCTGCGTGGCCATGGCAAATGTGCTAAGGGTGGTTCCCGCTTTGTGTCTTAAGGGTTGGGGCCAGTGTGGCCTGTAGTGCCCTTTTGACCTGTAGTTTTTGCGTGTGTGGCTTTTGGCAGATCTCTTATGGAGAGTCTTCTATTAGCCTGTGGCGTTGAGTTCTTCGCCTCTGGGACACGTGTGCTAGCCTATGCCGTGTGGTCGTACCGTTGCCGTTGTGGAGTAGCTGCTTTGCTTTGTCTAGGTAGCCCTGTCGGTGGTACGCCAGGCTAAGGTTGTGGCACGTGTCTAAGTTTTCCTTTCTCTTCGGAGCGAGTGTGATCGGGGCTAGTACCCGTGTCGGTATAGGTGCTTCTGAGGTCGATGTGTTGTTCTCGATCTCCGTGGTTGTTTCGGTCCCCGTGTGGTTGTGTCTTTTCTAGGGGGTTAGCACATTGGTACCCGCACTGAGTTTTGTGTGCGCGTGTGGTTAATGTGTTACTAACTTCATGTCGGTTTTCATTTATGTGTGCCGTGGATGAGTCTAGAAGCCGCTGGCGGAGTCTCTTGTCGGTTCGTGTGGTGACAGTGAGGCCTTGGGCTTGCTAGTGCTTGACCACGTGTTTTGTTCATTGTGAGGTGAGAAGTGTTGGTCATCCTTTTCTCAATTTCCGTGGTTCTTCGCGTAAGTGCCGTGTGGTGCTGTGGAGCGAGTGGTTTTAGGGTTTTGTGGCTCCACGTGCCTAAGTGGCCCTGTCGAACCACAATGACGGTCTGGGTGAGACCTAGTGGTGACAGTGGATACTGTTTAGTATGTTGAGATTTTTGTTTCTGCGTGTGTTGCTGTCTGTGTCGGACCGCGAGGAAGGTCTCGGTGAGACACTAGTGGCGACAATGGACGTTGTTCCGTGTGTTGTGGACTATCAGCGAGTGCGATGTTGCGTTGGTTTCGTCGCCCGCGTGACTTTTGGATCAGCTGATGATCGGTGCTAGCTATGGCTAGTAGCGTGAGGGTGCATCCCTGAGCGTTGTGTTTTACTCTCAAGTGGATGGTTTCTGTGTTCTTATCGACGACTGTGCCCTCTGTCAGGTTCTGTTGACGACAGTGTGGGTTGCCGATTTGTGTATCCGACAGCGAGGTTTGTTGATGATGGCGGTTGTGTTTCTTTTCATTGCTAGCGTGTTTACCCTCGGTTGGCCAGTGCAGTGTGATCAGAACTTCAGAGAGTTGAGGTGACTGTTTACCTGGTGCCAATCCAAGTATTGCGAGTAATTCGAAGAGTTTCGAGTTTTGTGCAGATTCTTCCGGTGTTAGCTTGGGAGCTGTGCTATGCGGTATGTCAGATTGGTACCTTGCGTGTCGCGTTAGTCAAGCCCCACATGGAGAGTTACCCGACCGACCGCTTGAGTGTGTAGCTGCGTGTGTTGGCAGCCAGTGTGTGTCTGGTAACGAGGACCTGTGTGGACGACCGTATAGTCCTCCTCTGGCATGTGGAGGTGAACAAACGTTGTTGTTGCTGGACTATAGTTAGTCAGTGGGCTGTGGAAGTGGTTGGCTCCTTAGTCGGAGGTTTGTTCCCTAGTGTGGTTTTGACCGTGGTGCGTTCCATGTCTTGTCGTTGAGGTACTCTTCTTGCGGCGTTGTGTATTTCCCTTGCTTTGTGTGTTAATAATGACACTGGTTGGCAGTACCGGAGTGTTGTTGTCCTTGCGGGTTGCCGAGTTTGAGGTTGAAGATCAAGGTGATCTCACTGTTTTGTGTTGTTGGCAGCGATGCTCAGGTGGTGTGTTGACCGGTGAGCGGGATGTGCGTGTAGTTTTGTACCTCTGTGTTGCTGTCTCTTCCTCTTGTGTGGCTTGAATTTCGGGGGCGAAATTCTTTTAAGGGGGGAGGGCTGTAACATCTCGGGTCTAATTGAGGTTCGGATGGGTTGACGACATAGGTGTTGTCGTTGATCAGAGGTTGGCGTCAGGGGTAGGTCGTTGACCTAGGGGTTGGCGTCCATCGTTGTGGACGTTTGTTGTCGGTTCAGGATTGTTCCTACGATGAACTTGACGACAAACGGTCTTGACGTCGACTCTTTGGCGGTTCAAGTAGACGGCTCGGGATGTTGACGTCTACCTGTCGCGCCTGTTGAAATAGGGCAGACCCGTGAGCAGCCATTTCCTCTCCTTTTCCTTCTCTTTTTCTCCTTTTCGATCTTTGTCTGTTTTCACTTGTTCAGGTGGTTGAGGGAGCACGTGGAAAGACCTTGGTGCGCGAGGCAGAGTTAGATCGGGCGGAAAACAGCGGATCGGGTGGCGATTCTCGCGAGAAAGCTTCTAGAGGTTCGGCGCGAATTAAGGTTTGGCAGGACTTCTTACACACTTCAGAGGTAGGGACTCGACCCCTTAGTGTCTTGGAGTGATTTCATGCTTGTTGCGCATGATTTGCGTGGAATCGTGTTTTGAGGAGGTTTTCCTTTTTGCCGGATTTGAGTGGTTTAGCCGATCCGTGCGTTGGATCGTGTTTTACCGGCATTGTGGTAGTGTAGTGTGATGTAGGGGAGTGTTCCCTACATCAGATTGTGGTTTGTGGGGCGAATTTGCCCTGTGTGGGGATCAGCTAGGGCTGATTCAGCTGCTGGAGGCTGAAGAAGTCAACGTCAAGAGATGTTGACGTTGATCTCTCAGGGAAGAGGTAAACGGCAGAAGCCCTTGCCGTTAATCTCTTCAGTGGAATCTTTAGACGGCGTGTTCTTGTCGTCTAATTCTTCATGGTAGGATATAAACGACAGGATAGTTGTCGTCGAGTTGAGTAAACGGCCAATGCGCGACCGTCTACCTTCTGATAGACGTCTAGGGTGTTGCCGTTTACCCTTAGTTAGCGACAGTCGATGCTGTCGTCTACTCACACTTGACATCAAGCTATGCTACCGTTTACGTCCTGGTTAGCGGCAATCGATGTTGCCGTCTATCTGCAGGTGAGTTCCCAGCAAGCTGTGCTTTTCCTTCTTCCGTGGTTGAGGTGTGTTGACATGCGGTGTCCGCCTGTTAGCACAATTTGCCAGGTGTAGAGAGTGTCTCTACCTGTGCTCGTGTTGTGTTTGACTGTATCGAGACGTGACACGGGGCTGTTCGTCGATTGTACGAGGTTTCAGGCGTTGAGTGTGTTCCGTCTGTTGTACCGGCGTTGCGTTACCGCGTGCCCGTTTCTGTTATGTTTCCTAGGCGTGGGTGCGACTCCGTCTAGATGACTAGCGTGTGGTTGTCCTCCGCTAGTGAGCCAGGACGTCGAGTGCGACTCTGTCCTGTGCGTACTCCTTGTGGTGGTTTTGAGCCGGTCTCCGTGGAGCCCCTTCTCTACCGCTAGGTCGGGCGTAGGGGGAAAAACGGTCATGGACCAGACGTGAGAGAGAGCGTCTGTAGTGTGCACACGTGGCTAGGGTTGCGAGACTCTGTGGTTTCAGGACGCTGAACAGCAGACCCTGGTTGAGTCCTACTTTGTGAGTGCTGTGTGAGCTCTTGCGTGCGAGCTTGTGTGTTACTGTGCTTGTAATGTTGTCGAGCCGACGAGGTTCCAGTTTCTCTCAGTGTGCTCCTGAGGGAGTTGCGCACTACGTTATCGGTCCTGAGTGTGTGTTGACAGAGTGTACGCGTTTACTTACAGTTGCTTTCTGTTTAGCACTGTTTAGTAGTTCTGTTACGGTAGGGGTTAGTTGCCCTACTGGGTCTCTTTTTGTGAGACTCACTCCCTTCCCTCAGGTGGTCGTGGTCGGCTTTCGAGGTTCGAGGAGCTGTGTCTCTCTTGATTGGTCTCGTCTTGCTGTGTGAGTAGTACTTTACTCATGTTCTTACTGTACTCTTACTTTAATGTTGTCTCTGAGTTATGCCAGTTTGAGATGCTTTTAAATTGTGTTATGTACATTTGTTTATATGTTCTCCTCAGGCACTTCTTTTCTTACCCTTTCGAGTTCCGACTCGTGGGTAGCGGGTCAGGATTCGGGTTACCGGTTGGTTACTGGTATTGCGGATCCTGGGTCGTTACAAGTAGACTTACTGGTCCCCATCTAGTCTTGTGATTCTAGTGCCTCTCTTTAGGTAGCTTCGGCCAGAGTCCCTAGAGATGCCAGGCATGGATCTGCAATCTGTGGATTGCAGTGTGGTATTGGTTGGTCTCTATAGTTTCTTGGTACTTGTAGAGTTGAAGTTGCAGTTGGACATTTATCTGTGGCTGAAAGACTGGGAGTGCTTGTTTTTTATTCTTGTTCAGAGTAGGTTCTAGGCTGGCCTACCTAGGTACCTTGGTCCGAGTGGTAGCGTCATTCTTTCTGACTCGGTTTCCTAGTAGTCAGGTGGTGTGATGTTGTGGTAACAGTTGTGGTGCTTACACCAATGTGTTGCATAATAAGGTTTATTCCGTTTATGTTGATAGTATTCATTTCTTGGTTGCTAGTTGGTTTATCCCAATGAGCTTGTGGTTAGGGCTATGTTGAGAGTTAATTGGTGATTCAATGTGTTTTGGTTTTGGTTTGTTTTGCTGTAGCGTGTGATCAAAGAGTTGGATTGCGTACCCTACGCTTACTGGTCTTTCTTTCTCCCTTTTCCCGGAGACTAGTTTTGTGGCTCATTGAGCTGTTGTTTTAGTTGCTAAAGAGGACTAGTCTACTTTTACTACTCCTGCTACTTCTCTTGCTTTTGTTAGTTGTGTGTGTGGTTCGTTGGTGTTGTTGGCGGACATATTTACTTTCGTGACTCATGCTATTATCGTTTCCAGTGAGACCTATGTGGTTGAGGTCTTAGTTCCTCCGTGTGCATCTATTTGTTGTTTTAGGAAGACTTCCCTACTGAGTCAGTGACTGTTGAGGCTCACACCCCTACAGACCTTTTTCAGGTGTTGCGTGACTGTTGTTGTTTGCAAAGCTGTGTGGCGGGCTTGTACCGCTAGCAGTTGAGTTGTTGTGTAATTGTGTAAGTTGTTGCTCCCTCGAGATATATCCCAGGTAGTTGTACTTTTCTTTTGAGCATGTAATTACGTTATAAGACAATGTAATTTGTTATAAATTAGTATAAGAGCAGCTACTTTCTTATGTCTTGTACTTGTGAGATTATCTTTTATATTCTTACTAGACACGTGTATGAACTATCTTTTACGAGACTTCGATTTGTTCGTGGGAGGCGGATCTGGATATGGATCCCTATTGGATATCAATATACAAGGCCACTATAATTGGTATTAGAGTATTTTCTAGTTAGAATATAAAAAGATAATGAAATTACAATGTCTCAAAACATGATTTAATGTACACTAATAATAGTAAGTCCGTGGTTTTCTGTACGTGTTATTCCGTATGTTGGTGTTATTTTGTGTTGTGAATTGTTAGTGGTTTGTTGTTAAAATGGAAAGGTAAACAATGGAAATTAAGCAATGTGCAGTTCTGATGTGATATTTATCGAAAGTAGAGTTGTTTTCTCGGGAAGGATCCAATGTAATGTGATGATGTTTCTGCGTAAGTCAGTTGATTTGGCAGCATTGGTGTGTAAAATTTGTTGTTTTAGAAATGATTAGATGTAAAGAAGTAAGAAAGTAAAGGTGGTGGAGATATTTGATATGTTTATGAATTCTGCCGGTAAATGTTGAAAGGTAACCCAGTTGGTGATATAATTAGATTTATTAAAGGATTCAGATGATTGTATGATTGGAGTAGTGAGGCATTAAAGAGCAGAGGAATATATAAGTAGAGGTATGAAATGTTGGATAAAGTGAGGAAATAAGTTGAATATGAGATCAGAATTTCAAAGAAATGTACTAATAAATGAGCAAATAACAATTATGGTCGTCTAGTAAAGAGGATTAATAAAGTTTGCAGTGTTGCAGTATGGTTCTATGTAGATACTGATAGATGTGTGCAGATTATGGTAAAACGAATAAAGTGAAAAGAGGTACATAAGTTCAGGAAGAAAGGATAAAGAGAGTTACCTTTAGCAGGATAAGAGTTATGAGAAAGCAGATAATGCTGTTAAGGTTAAATGGAAAAGTTAGATGGAGTTTGCTTTTGTTTATGGAATATTAGTGTTAATAATTGTAGTAAGGCAGTGGTAAGATTTGTAGTCAAGAGATTATGGATTTTGAAGAAATTATTTAAGTTCAGTAAATATTGTATATCAGTTGATAAGTATAGATTGTGAAATGATATTAAGTGGCAGGAAAAAGATAGAATGGTTCTCTCAGAAATTTAGTATTTGAAGTTCTCAAAGTTATTAGTATCTTAATAAGAGATATGTGTATGATGAGAAAAGATTATTGTAGATGTACTTTTAAGAGAATTTGGTAAGAGCAATGAATTTAAGCAAGTGAAGTGAGAGTTAAAAAGGATTGTAAATCAGTTTAGTGTATTGTGGTATAATATCTGAGTATCGATGGTAAAAAGAGAGAAGTGAGGTTGTGTGTACAGTGATTAAAAGGCAAGTAACTAAGATGGTACAGATAGAGAGAGTGTTTTTTATTCACTATTTGAGTAGTTGTGGTTAGAGAAGTATTTCTTCGAAAAGAGTGTTCTTTTCAATTGATAGTTGTATAATATCTTAGTTCCTCCGTGTGTATCTGCTTGTTGTTTTAGAGAGATTTTTCTACTGAGTCAGTGACTATTAAGACTCACACTCACACCCCTACAGATCTTTTTTAGGTGTTGCGCGGTTGTCGTGGTTTGCAGAGGCGTGTGGCGGATTTGTACCACCAGTAGTTGAGTCGTCATGTAATTGTGTGAATTGTTGCTCTCTTGGGATATGTCCCATATAGTTATATTTTTTTTTACATGTATTATATTATGAGACAATGTAATTTGTTATAAATGAGTATAAGAGCAGCTACTTTCATATGTCTCTTATTTGTGAGATTATCTTTTATATTCTTACTGAACATGTGTATAAACTATATTAACCGCACTCTAACTTTCGTCTTTGGATTTGAATTGCAAAAGACAAATAAAAGAAACCACCACTTCCGCAACTATGGGGTTTTCAACAGGACCCTTGCGTGAGTGGATTGTGGTTAGTTTCTACCGATCTCTATAATTTATACACTTTATAATTATTTATCTTTTATTTCTTACAATAATTTTTTATAATTATATCTTCTTTCTTTTTATAATTATCAAATTACTTGGTAAACACCAATTTTTGGAGAACATTTGTATTTAAACAAGTGTATCTTCTTAATTTTTTGAATGATTAATTTAATCACTTAATTTGACTATTCTTAAATAAATGTCAACTTTCAAGCACGATTTATAAGTAACAACATTATAAATATTAGATACTAAAAAATCTATTGATTAAATCTTGTTAGACTATGTCGATAGATTACATTTACCCATGATTAATGATTGCTTAATATTATTCTTCACTCATTAAAGATATAATTACATAAAGTTATTGTAAACATTAAAAGATAAATAATTTTCAAATATAATAAATCATAGAGATTGATAGAAAAACAAAAATTCTATAAACATCCACAAATCACTTACGGAAGGAACTTGTTGAAAACCCAATAACTGCGAAAGCGGTTGGATTTCTTTAATTTGTCTTTTGTATTTATCTTTTGAATTCAAATCCAAAAGAAAAAATTAAAGTGCGTGAGGACTCTGGTTGAGTCGGTCGATTAAACTCTTGCTTAAAAACAGGAGGTCCCGAGTTCGATTCCTGAGAGGAGCTTACCTGATTTACATGCAATCCTTAAGGTGTGTAAATTCGAAGTTTTTCCGGTCAAGTAGAGTAAGGATAATACAGGTACACGGAAAGTAGGAGCTGCAAATCTTGACCTTCGAGTTCAAGAACATCAATTTCTGAGCCTACAAAATCACACTGAGCGAAATTTCTTCGTTACCAAAAAAATTAGAGTGCGATTAAGACCTAACAACTATCCTAATTGTACTTTAATATTACTATCTCTCTCTCTCTATATATATAGAGAGAGAGAGAGAGGACGGGGATCTGATCGATAAGATTGCAAAATTAATTAGATCATGTTTCTTTCTTATGATGTGGCTTATTGGACTTGTCAGAATGGAATCAAACACTGTAGATCTGCACGCTCCGTTGCTCTCAACAGTTCTATATATATATATATGTCCGAAGATCTGATGTTAAAAAATAAAAACCCATGTCCATCTGAGAAGATGATGCCCTCGGTTCCTTTCTGGGTTTAATGCTTCCCCCCAAAAGGGAAAGGGGGGGGGGGGGGGGCCTCCTCCTATCCATCCCACCATCATCTGATTGGTGCAGATGTGAAAGGACAAACCTAAAGAAATGAGCAGGCATATCTTGCCTCATCCTCACACCCAACAACCCTTGGAATAGGACCAACTACCGGTCTAAGTCTCCCCACCCTCCATTCTTCTCCTCCGCAGTCCTTTGTCGCCTGACCACTTGATCCCTCCTTTAAATGGACTCCACAACCCAGTCGGGGTTTTTTGCATCACACTCCTCTCCTGATCCAGCAAACAGTCTGAGTTCCATCCCTCTGAATCACATATGGCCAACTCGGATCGCTCGACGGCCTCCGGCAACTACGCGTCGTCGGGGAGCTCTGGAAGCGGTATTCACCTCTCTCTCTCTCTCTCACACACACACACATGCACACACCCCTGAACACACGTAGCGGCCGCTCTCTTTCAGATTTTCTTGCTGTCATAGAGAGAGTTTCTGAAAAATGTCCGGTAGCCTTTGCTTCGGATTTGCATACCCCTTTTAGTGACAGTTTCTGTGGGATATCTGAATATTTCAGAGGAGTACAGTCAGATATCCAAGCTGGAGTTCTCCGAGGATGAGGCGGCTCTTATTGCTCGGATGTATAACCTGATTGGGAAAAGGTCAGTCTAATCTTTGGTATTACTCGAGGGGTCTTCGACTCTGAAGGACCCAAAGCCTCTTGTTCTTTATATATGATTCATAAGCATGGGTTTATTTGTTGGTTGCTAGGTGGGCGCTCATAGCTGGGAGGATCCCAGGAAGAACTGCAGAGGAGATTGAGAAGTACTGGACGTCAAGGTTCTCAACAAGTGAATGAAGGGACCAACCCAGTTGTCTTTGTAATTTAAGGTCTGAAAGGCGCAAAGTATGCTCCCTTGTGAAGTTTGGGGGAGATTCTAATGTCTTATGACAAGGGCAGATGTTGTCTTCCTCTGTGGTTGTGTGCTTGTTTAGGGGATTTTCCTCAAAATCTAATGGGTGCATTGAATCAAGTCCTGGATGCAAGGATGGGGTTCCATGTCTCGTGTACTTAACCAGAGATCTGTTGTGAAATTTTGCAGCCTTTATTCACAAGTATGTAGGAGCAAGGAAGTAGAAATGCAAAAGTGGAAGTAAGGTCCCTGTAATTTTCATATTTAATGGTTGATTCATATATTTGAGTAAAGAAATGACTTCCTTAGGGATTAATGAAGATTCAACAGGACAAAGATTCCATGTTCTTCAAATTTCAAATCACACTCAAGATTTCACTTGTAATCCTCAAAAGAGTGCAAGGTTACTAATGATGTAATGAGATAGATTTAAACGTATGACATGTGATCTTAGCAAGGTTGGAAGTACCCCCGCCAACCCTCCAACAAAACAGGAAAAGAGGTTCTCTAAAGTGCCTGGATCATATCGCCTTATAGGTTGCCAGAAAGATATCCCTGTTAGCACACCTGAAACCTCAACTGATAGCTGCTTAGATGCTGAACAGTGTTATGGAGGGGTTCCTGAAGGCCCAAAAGACAACAGCAGAATAAGTTGAATCACAATGATAGACCTATTTTGCATTAAACCATCATTGTAAACTCTTTAAAAAGTTACCAATTTCCTTGACCAGCAGCTGGCTTTGTATGCTGGGTTTTAATATGGACCATTGCGTTTGACTGGTAAAAAGAAGAGCAGCTTTACAGTAGGCGTTCATATCCTAGTACTGAAAAAGGTAGTAACAGAGTTTAATTCAAAAAAGAAGTGAAGAATAAAGTTCACATATATGGTTTCATACACCAAAGTACAAATGACGCAAATTAGCGCCGCGCACCACAGCCGGTACAGCTGACTCAGTCATAGCAGGGTCGGATGATACAAATTATGATGATTGAATTTCAAAGAGAAAATTAATTAGAGGTCTTGTTAGAAGGTTAGACTTAATTTGTAGTCCCTGTCAGAAGACCAGAAGTCATAAGTCTTTACTTTTTGTGTTATTTAATTTCTAGTCCCTACTTTTGTTTCTAGTCCCTGCTTTTTGTTTCTCAGCATTTAATGAGTCTTGGAAGAGGAGCCGTCCTTTTAACATCAACTTTTTCCTATTTGTGTCCTTCCTTCTTCTGCTATTTCCCTATTTACATTCGTTACAGTTGCATTGTATCAGTTACAGTAGCATTTATGTCAGTTACATTAAGCATTTATATCTGTTACAGTAAGCCTTTTTTCCTTATGCACTTTTACATTCGTTACAGTTGCCTTTGTATCAGTTACAGTAAGTCTTTTATCTGTTACAGTAAGCCTTTGTAAATTGTACAAATTACAGTTATAAGCTCTTACAAAAGAAAAAAAAAATTTATTTGTTTGCAAGTGCTAAGATTCGAACACAGGTCTCACAAAAACAACATGAGATACCCTTACCACTAAGCTACAACTACATTTGTGTTACAACAGAAATATAATATATTTAATTAAGTATTGTAGTAAACATAATACTCTATTACAACTTATGTAAGTCTTGTTCAGTCAATATCATTTTGTTACAATATACATTAAGTTCTGTTACAGTAAACATTATCATCTATTATAGTAAACATAATACTCTGTTACAACTTATGTTAAGTCTTGTTATAGTCAATATCATCCCGTTACAATATACATTAAGTTCTGTTACAGTAAACATTATTATCTATTATAGTAAACATAATACTCTATTACAACTTATGTTAAGTCTTGTTACATAAAAGATATGTAGGCTCAGTGTAAGTGATATAAAGACTTACTGTAAGTGATACGAATGCTTTCTGTAAGAAATATAAAAGCTTACTGTAAACAACATGTACACTAACTGTAACGAATGTAACATAACTTAATGTAAGTGATATAAAGACTTACTGTAAGTGATACGAATGTTTTCTGTAAGAGATATAAAAACTTACTGTAAACGACATGTACACTAACTGTAACGAAGTAACATAGCTTAATGTAAGTGATATAAAGACTTACGGTAAGTGATATAAAGACTTACTGTAAGTGATACAATTATACAAATACTTTCTGTAAGAGATATAAAAGCTTATGTAAACGACATGGACACTAACTGTAACGAATGTCTGAAATTAAGCTAAACAATATAAGCTTCAGTAAGCTAAACAATAAGCTTACAGTAAGCTTAAGAAAGCATTCGTATTTTTTTCCCCACTTGGTGTTGGTTTCACGAGGTAGGCTGGATGGGCTTTGCTTAGTTTGTTATCGTGAATAAGATGCCCTTGTATGGAGCTTATGAGCGGTTGTTCTATTTTGCTCATCTGCACGTTTTTGCAGTTCCAGAGAATACATTAGAATCAACCTTCAGTTTTCTTTTCACTTTCTAGAAAAAGAGAATACATTAGAATCATATGTGGATACGAGAAACAAAGAGAAACTGAAACAAAAGATTATTGAAAAAGTAGAAGGGAAAAAAGAACACTTTTATGAATATCTTAACTGAAACAATTGCTTATTATGACCTGGGTGATTAGCTTACTGTAAGCTTATTGTGTAGCTCATAAAGCTCCATAAAAGGGCATTTATTCACGATAACAAAACTAAGCAAAGCCCATCCAGCCTACCTCGTGAAAACAAACACCAAGTGGGGGAAAAATAATATGAATGCTTTCTGTAGCTTATTGTTCAGCTTATGTAAGCTTTATATTGTTTAGCTTATTGTAAGCTTATTGTTTAGCTTAATTTAGGCATTTGTTACAGTTAGTCTATAGCGTTTACAGTAAGCTTTATATCTCTTACAGAAAATATTTGTATCACTTACAGTAAATTTATATCACTTACATTAAGTTATGTTACATTCGTACAGTTAGTGTACATGTCGTTTACAGTAAGCTTTTTATCTTTTACAGAAAGCATTGTATCATTACAGTAAGTCTTTATATCCTTACACTGAGTTCTACATATATTTTAGTAACAAGACTTAACATAAGTTGTAATAGAGTATTATGTTTTACTATAATAGTAATAATGTTACTGTAACAGAACTTAATGTATATTGTAACAGAGAATGATATGACTGTAACAAGACTTAACATAAGTTGTACAGAGTATTAGTTTACTATAATAGATGATAATGTTTACTGTAACAGAACTAATGTATATTGTAACAGGGAATGATATGACTGTAATAAGACTACATAAGTTGTAATAGAGTATTATGTTTACTACAATACTTAATTAAATATATTTATGTTCTTGTTGTAACACAAATATAGTTGTAGCTTAGTGGTAAGGCATCTATGTTGTCTTTGTGAAGACCTGTGCTCGAATCCTAGCACTTGCAAACAAATAAAGTTCTTTTTTTCTTTTGTAAGAGCTGATAGGGTGTTTGGGAGCAATTAAAAAAAAACTATTTCTACCTAAAAAATGATGTTGAATTTGCTCTTAACTTTAAATTTAAAATTATAAAATGTGAGTCATGTGTTTGGTAAAAATAATATAAATTTTAAATTTGTTTGATGTTGTTGGGGGGCGGGAGGGGGAGCCACTGGGCGGGGCAAGGGGAGGGGGGGAGAGGATGGGGGGAGGGCGCTGGGTGGGGGATGGGGGTGGGGGGGTTTCGCGGGGGTGGAGGGGGGGGGGTTCGCAGGGGGGTTCTGCGCAGCAGGGGGGGGGAAGGGGAGGGGGTGGCGGAAGGAAGCAGGGAGGGGCGGGAGGGGCGTGACCAAGGGGGAGGGGGCGGTGAGTTGGGGGGGGGGGGGGGGTGGGGGGGGGGGGGCGCTGCCCAGGGGGAGGGGGGGTGCTGAGAGCGGGAGGGGGAGGGGTGGCGGAAGGGAAGCAGGGAGGGGCGGGGGGGGCATGCCCAGGGGGAGGGGGGCGGGGTGAGTTTGAGGGGGGGGGGGGGGGCTGCCCAGGGGGAGGGGGGGCGAGTGTGTGGGGGAGGGGGGTTCACAGGGGGGGGGGGGATAGGGAGGGCACAGGGGGGGGGGTGGGGGGGGGGGGGGTTTCACAGGGGCGGGGGGGGGATGGGAGGGCACAGGGGTGGGGGGGGTCACAGGGGTGGGGGGTGGGGGTGGGGAGGGTGCAGGGGGGGTTTCACAGGGGTGGGGTGGGATGCGGGTTGGGGGGGGAGGTGCTGTGTGGGTGGGGGGGGGGGTGTTCACAAGGGTATGGGGGTGGGGTCACGGGGGAGAGGGGCAAGAGATGAGGAGAAGTGTTGTATTTAAAAAAAAAATTGGTCCACACTTGTTTTATTTTAGGAGAGATTTGTATAGAATAAAAGTCTTCTTTAAAATAAAAAATTGCTTACCAAACATCTCTATTTATCTTTCCTCTCTCTTTTTAAAATAAGAGAAAAAAGTGATAAAAAACTGTAACCAAACGCCCCATTATAACTGTAGTCTGTAACAATACAAAGGCTTACTGTAACAGATATAAAGGACTATGTAACTGATACAAAAAGCAACTGTACGAATGTAAAAGTGCATAAGGAAAAAAAAGGTACTGTAACAGATATAAATGCTAATGTAATGACATAAATGCTTACTGTAACTGATACAAAAGCACTATAACGAATGTAAATAGGAAAATAGCAGAAAAAAAGAAGGGCCAATAGGAAAAAGTTGATGTTAAAAGGACGGCTCCTCTTCTAAGACTCATTAAATGCTGAGGAAACAAAAGTAGGGACTAGAAACAAAAAACAGGGACTAGAAATTAAAACTAACACGAAAAGTAAGGACTATATGACTTCTGATCTTCTGACAGGGACTACAAATTAAGTCGACACTCTGACAGGGACCCCTAATTAATTCTCCCTTTAAAATTTAAAATTATTTTTGTCAAATAAAAATTACTCAAAAAATCATTAAATATTCGAACTGAACTTCATACTCTACTACATACATCATTCATTGTTTTAAGTTTGCAAATTCTCTTACTTTCTTCTCACAGATGTGTCGAGTGGGATTTAACGATGCTTGTTCTTATCCAGTAGTATTAAAGTGTAAATTGTTCAAATAAAAAAATGCCTTTAAAATGCTCATTTAATATGATAGTATAGATGGCTATGGCCTCTTTGGTTGGGTAGGCATTAGTTTAGTATTCATATGTGATCATGGCATTGGAAGCATATTGAGAGAACTAGTCGTGGCGGAAAGGGACACTTCGGTGGGTCTAGAAAGAGTAGCGGCCAAGGGATTTGGGTAGGGCTGTCAATGGGTCGGGTCTGGGTTGGACTTAGATGAGTCCAATCTAAATCCGACTCATCAATATGAAAGTCTAAGTCCGGCCCAAGTCCGAACAATATCGGGCCGAGTTGGGTCGGACTCAATGTTTTTACAAAATTGTAAAGCTCAACTAAAACTCGGTCCGGCCCAAAATACTTAAATAAAAATTAAATAATAATAAAATAATATATTTAATAGTATAAAATTTATAATCTCATTCAATTAAGTAGAATTTTGACGTTCCTTATTTAATTTGTTTAAAAAGAGAGTTTTTAACTTTTAAATAAGTAAATAACATAATTTTAACTAAGTAAATTTAAGATTTGAAAAAAAGAAATGAAAAAGAGAACGGGTCGGGCCAGTCTATCGGGCCGAACTCAAAGCCCGAGTTCGGCCCATGGACTTAGTCGGACTGGACTTTTAGGCCCTACTAAAAAAAATCCGCGAAATGAATCTGCGGCCCGACCCAAAATCGGGTCAAACGCGCGGACCTGTCGAGCCGGCCCGGCCCATTGACAGCGCTAGATTTGAGGTCTTAATTCTAATGCTCTTCGCATAATTCTGGGCCTACATCAAGGCAGAGAAGAACTTTCTAATACATAAAATATCAAGATAGAACATAACTATGCACCTTCTACCGCCTGCTATCGTCACACAACATGAAAAGTTACCATTGAACAGCTCTGTATATGTTTAATTGATCAAAGAATAGGAGGGTGATGCTTAAATTAATGGTTAGTTTCCTTTGGTCAATTAATCATCATTCATCTTATAACCTATGATTTACAAGTCTACACGAATTCGCTGAGAAACCATCAACTAAGATATGTTATGTCTACCTCAAACCTTTTCAATATAAATCGCATCTATTCTGAATGCTTCGATTAAGTGCTGAAAACGGCAATCAAAATCAGCAAGATCGCGGATTCCAATTCTAAAAGTGAGCGACGTTATTTTATCAAATAAGATATTAATTTAGATTTATTAAATCTATGAATATAATTAATTATATGATATGTATAGAACTGGTAAAAAAAATAAAAAGTTAAAATAATAAAAATAGAACATAAAAATTTAAAAAAATTAATTTGAATTAAATCGATTTAGATCGCTTGTAATATGATATATTACCATCCAATATATATTATAATACTAAATTACGGAAAGCCTCTCCTCGGCAAAATCTTCTTAGTGATAGAGGGATGTAAATTTTGTATAATTAGATGATAAAAATTTTAATTGTCATCCACTCGTATACTCAAGACGTCATAAATATATTAAATGATTGTGTTGGGTTGACTTGAACAATTAAATTTTCAACCTATTTATGTGATGTTCTTATGTTTTATTCATTTTTTTTGAAGTTTACTCATTTTAAATATTGATCAATCACAAAACATTTTTTTAAAATCAAACAAACCTATTTCCCACGTATCTTAACAGTACAATACCGTAACATATCATGGAACACTACAAAAAAAAAAAAAACGCATTTAGAGACCGACATTTTCGGTCTCTATTCGGTCACTAAAATACTCAGAGACCGAATTCGTCGGTGGAGAATTTTTTGTCACAAATCTGTGACAGAGGATTTCAGTCACTAATCGGTCACTAAATAGTGACCGAATTTCATCGGTCACTGAAATTCGTTATCAATGACCGAATTGATTCGGGCACTATTAGTGACCGATGGAATTCGGTCACTAATTTAGAGACCGAATTCCATCGGTCCCTATTAGTGACCGATGAAATTCAGTCACTATTCGGTCCATAATAGGGACCGAATCAATTCGGTCACTATTTAGGGACCGAGTAGTGACTGAATTAATTCGGTCACTAATCAGTCTCTATTTTTTAATATTTTTAAAATATATATATACATTTTTAGCAAAAAAAATCGGGATAACAACTTATTCCAACCACAGAGATCCCCATCATATATAACAGGCAAATCAATGTAAACAACTTATCTTTCTCCGGTTACAAAGACATGCAAATAGGTTATGATGGTCAACAAGAAGTAGCAAGAAATGAACACACTAAATAACATGCTTGTGAAGAAAGTGAAAATGGATATGGGCACAAACGACTCACATAATTTCGAAGCTCTTCCTGAAGATGCTTTACTAAAGTCTGGGTCTCTATGGAGCAACAACCTCATGTGATAGAACTGCCAGACTTGAAACTTTGTGTTCCAAATCAATTTTCTGAACAAGGCACTGTTTTAAAAGGCAGAACTGCAGTATCATATTGTGTTGCTATGTATATAGTGCAAATGAGTTCTGGAATCTATTGGAGGAAGATGTTGTTTCGGGTTGTTCTATGGATTGGTCTTATTTTGTGCACACAATATTGTCTTCTAACTCACTTCTGCACTTATTCTAGATCAAGAAAGGTTTCCCTCATCTTGCAAATAAGAAATCTCCTTCTGAAGATGCTTTTTCTCCCTTTCAGATCTTTCTAAGATGTGCCTAGCTTTTTCTTCAAGCTCTAAAACTTTATCTTTAGCTGCTATAGCTGAAGATTCAGCGCACCTACGAAGATCTGCTTCCTTTCTGAGTTGCACCTATTGTGAAATAAACAAAAAGATAATTGAGTTTACTAGTTAAAGTACTGAATAAATATAAAAAAGGAAATTAATAACACATGTTCAAGGTTGATAGATCTGATGGACTTTAGAAAAGGAGAAAAAATCAGAACAGAAATATGGTTTGGGAATTTCTGTTCCCCAGGATAGCCACTGGTCAAAGATTGAAACACAAACAGTCCAAATATAATGTCTCCTGGGGCATGCGAAAGATGAAAGTTAAGAACATGAAAAGACATACTGAAAATGCAATGAAAATACAATATCCACATTTTACTTGAATCAATATGAAAGAAGCTAAACTATGCAGGGCATGCTGGATTACCTGTTGAATATGTTAAGTACATTAAAAAAGTACGCATTCTACAAATATGGGCAGCAATATATGCTAAGACGTCCAAGACTTTATAATGATGAAAAGCAGTCAAAATAACAAATTCTTATGCATATGTAAGGAGAGTTTAAAGTGATAATGGGAACAAAAAAATGCAGCACTAAATCTTAGAGAATTTGGTCCACATCCACAGATAGAACTAGATCTGTAGTTTATCTGTGTTCATATAAGAAAACAACAAAACATTAACTTTTGGGTACAATAAGAATTATATATCTCTGTGCAAATGCATGTGCATGTTTATGCACAAACATGCACATATACATATAAGTGGCACTAATCAGAGAGAGATATGGTTGTGCCAGTGCCACAAATTAGAAGCTACTACCAATTAAACAGTAGCTTTCTCAGAATTAATTAGCTCAGTTGACTGCATATTCAGAAGCTCTGTTAGTTCTTCAATATCCAGGAATCCAGGATGTCTACAAAACATACCAAAAGTCATGGCAGTGTATAAAACTAAATCCATGGTCTCCATCTGAATCAGTGAGGTCTAACTGTGTAAATCTCGCCAACTCAACATAAAACATCCCAAGAAATTGCAAATTTTCTTTGGGGAGGAGGATGAGACCATTGATCATTTGTTTGTAGGATGCTCCTACTCCCACCAAAATCTGTTGATAATTATAATTAGCCATGTTCTATTTCTCTAATTATTTCTTTGTTTTTAAGGGGTGTATGAGTAAGTTTATGGTTATCACCTTTAGAAGATAAATTTAAAAACATACTACTGCGTTAAGTCTATGAGAGGGTGGATGTATATTTTTTTCTCTATTTTTTAAAGACTCTCAATGTCTATACTCTATACCAGCCTAAGACTAGCCTGAACCCAGCTGATGCAAGTAAAAAATGGCCTTTTCAAGTATAAACAAGCCAGGATCAAAAACCAGAAATTAAATCAAGACTAGCCCTGTCAGTTTTGGTTTCCAGTCCAGTTTTTATCTTAGTGCAGGCAAATTACCTGGTCTAGATTGCTTTTCCAGGGATTCTTTCAGGCATGTGGTCTTATAGAGTTGCTAGAATTTGTCCTTTCACAGATGCAAATGTCATTCAACTCATAGATAGGAAAGATATAGAAAACAGACATAAATGACGAAACTGAACTGCAGTTAGGTTTAAAAAGTTAGGACAACTTACAGGAACTGAACCTTGGCCAAGAGAAGCTTGTTTAGAAAACCTTTGTTCATCACAGAAATGTGATGGAATGTCCTTCTCTGAAAAGAAAATTCACCTTCAATCACAGAATTCCTAGAAACAGGAACCCAAAAATGACAGAATAATAGGTTGTCCAGCAGACTCCTCATCATAAAATGAGTATTTTGGAAGCTACTCCAGAAATGTACAATTCATTAATGGAGAAAGGAGGGAAAAAATATAGAATTGCATAGTTAATCCTGCACATTCCATATCTCACATGCAGATTATAAAGAACAGTTCTAGGTTGAATTGTATACATGCCCCATGAGATAGTTGAAGGAAGTAACCTTGTAAAATGGTACCGAAACTTCTCCACCACAAACTCTTAGCACATTCTCCTTTAAGTCAATTATACACTGCTCCAAAATAAGATGTCAGTGCAAAAAACAATTATGAAAAATGCAATGTTTGGGCACTTTGACAGCTTGTTACCTGGTGCTTACGAAGCATATCGAGGCCAAAGAGAAAATCCACATTGGAAGCATCTAGCACAGTGAAGGAGCAAGGATAGAAGATACTTCCAATCTGTAAAAACAAGAGCAAACATTCATAATGTTGTATGTAAGAAAATTGAATACATATATCCACCATCGTAACCTTTTGGAAGGTGGCAAAAAGCCATAATTCGTTAACTGGAGAAAATAAAGTTACAAGTAGTTCCTGGATACAAAATGAAAACAAATTCTTTTATCTGAATGATAGAGGGAACCCCATAAAAGAAAAAGGCAGGAGTGAGGGAACCCAAATGTTCTTTTGTGCGTCTTTTTATTTTTTACTTATTATACTGCGAACACATAAATATGGTTAAATTGAAACACCACACACACACACATATATATAGTCACATTTCATCTCAAAGTATTGTCGGATGACGATAAGTTTTTTTTATTTAAAAGAGTGGGTACTGGGTAGGGATTGAGCTCCTCTTCAGACAGGAACATTGCCTAGAAATTGTGATTGACACCGATGCCCTCAAGCAAGGCCCCTGATAGCCATAAACTTACAAAAGCAGATGTCCAATACAAAACCTTACAAAAAAACTTCTAATTTCCTTGAGGCCATTGTTAACTTTATAAACTAAAAAAAAACTACCATTAAAAAAGCAGGAAATTAAAGATGTGCCATGCTCAAAGAACACAGCCTCCACAAAGACCCCAAGTCTTTAATAAAGTAACCAAAATTAATCAGAGCTGTTTACAACGATCATTGAGTGTGTGAGACGACAGAAGTTTCCCTCCGAAGAAAATAGAAAACAATTCAAACATCGAAGGGGAAATAGATCGATCACCATCATGTTAAAAGGACTGCGTTGTTTAGTTCATCATGATCCACCATCATCACCCAAAGGGTACAGCACATAAACCCACCAAAATAGCCAGATGAAAAGGATTAGCTAGGGTTGATCATGTTTATACCCTGAAAACTTTATAGATAACATCTATCTAGTCTACCAGGTTTTGATCATGTTATACCCATGAAATCTATATGAATGATCTCCTCTTGTAATCTACGTCAACACTCACAAGATCCATTAAATAGAGTGTGATGGCCCTAAAGGCTGGACTTGCAGGAGTACAAGGTATTATCTTTTAGCTCTTTGTCATAGGATTTAGGGGTACACAGAATTATTTTTAAAGATTTCAAGTTAGACATGAAGATTATGTAGAAGGTAGGGTATGGTGATCATTCATAAATAATTCAGGGGATATCAATCGTTTTATTTTCTGCAATATTGGGTCTCGAAATCTATGAACAACATCTTCCACATTTAGGATTTCTGGAAAGAAAGCTGGTTATCAATACTTGACCATCAAGTTTTTCAACATAGCAACCCCACATTTTACATTTAGATCAAGAGGAGGCGAAAATGGGGGCAATGAAACACCTTAGAAAAGACATCAAGGAGGGAGAATTATTGTGTTTCACTTGCAAAATAATGACAGACAAAAAAGAGAAGTCTACCAGTCAGCAGTGAGTTAAAAGCAATTGTTACTTTTTTATCTTCCGCAATCAATCACAATTGATAAATGGAATAAGCCATCTGATCAACTGCTAAACAGGAAGCCAGTAGCCTGTTCTTCATTTCCATTGTTACTTTTTTCATAATGAGAGTTACCGAAGATCGAGCGAGTCACATCAACCACCCCCTCCCCCCACACCCCAAAACAACACACACACACACATGTACACAAAGACAGAAACATCCATGCACTCCATTTATGCTGATTTTCATGCCTTATCATAGCATCTGGCGTTTATGAGCTCAAGAGAAGCAGAAGGAATCATTAAAATGTGCAAGCCCACACATCCATAATCCATTCACAATGAGGAAGCATAAATCCAAAAATATTGGAGGAGAAAAAAGTTTACCAAGATAAAGTACTGCTATATTATATCTAAAACTCTGATGTGAAATTTTAAGAAAACAACCAAATGAACTTTGCTGTGGACGAGAATCTACCTGTGTTTGAGCAGGAGAAAGTCCCTGGTAGAAAAGAAACGGCAGTGATGATTAGTAACTATCCAAGGCACAAATTATATGAGAACAAAACTGTCCCAGTACAGAGAATTAGGCAGGAAAACATGTCTGATCATCCTACTGCCAATAAGCATGGTTGCTCAAAATACACTCACTTGTATGTCCCAAATGAGTAATCAGTTCTTTGAGGGGAAAACAGACTAAACTGTGCATTCTAAAATGCAGAGTGAAAGAAAACACTGTGGAGAATAAACCACAGATTGCAAATTCTCTTGCAGAGAAAGGCTGAAAATAAATGAAAGAATGTTCATCTAACCAGAATGCTGACTTCCTGATGGTAATTGAGCAGACTTGTCCAGCTGTTCTGATGCTTCCTGTAAAATCACAACAAATCCTAAGTCAATGAATGTTCATCTAACCAGAATGCTGACTTCCTGCTATACATATAAATTAAGGGTCTGTTTAACATTAGTGTGGGCGGTAAAGAGGAATGCAGGTTTGTCCTTTACTGCTTTAGCATTTTGGGCACTAAGTGAGTTTCAGTTGCAGACCTGTATGATTATGTTGCTGTATGATGTGTAAAGTACAGATTGCAGAATTTGACCAATAAAAAATGTCAAGATTCCATCATGTACAACAAGAAGCTTAGGAAGGGACTGACATATCCTAAGTCAATGGCATTCTTATTGATATGGAAAAGACTTGTTGCAAACTGCCAGGTTGGCAGTTTGCAACAAACTCAGCTCCCCATTGGGGGAGCTGAGGTCATGGGGGGGTGGGCACACCCTAGGGTTGTGCCCACCCCCAATGGGGTTATAGTTTGCATCCACTTGGATTAAGTGGATCACTATTCTTATAGCTTGCATCCACTTGCATCAAAACCCCCGTGTTTCATCTGCTCACAGGTTCAAGCAATTAGTGATTTTAGATTTAGGCTTGATCTCGGGGGTGGGTCTATTTAACATGTACATATAAATTAAGGTCTGTTTAACATTAGTGTGGGCGGTAAAGAGGAATGCAGGTTGTCCTTTACTGCTTAGCATTTTGGGCACTAAGTGAGTTTCAGTTGCAGACCTGTATGATTATGTTGCTGTATGATGTGTAAGTACAGATTGCAGAATTGACCAATAAAAAATGTCAAGATTCCATCATGTCAACAAGAAGCTTAGGAAGGGACTGACATATCCTAAGTCAAGCATTCTTATGATATGGAAAAGACTTGTTGCAAACTTGCCAGGTGGCAGGTTTGCAACAAACTCAGCTCCCCATTGGGGGAGCTGAGGTCATTGGGGTGGGCAAACCCTGGGGTTGTGCCCACCCCCAATGGGGTTATAGTTTGCATCCACTTGGATTAAGTGGATCACTATCTTATAGCTTGCATCCACTTGCATCAAAAACCCCCGTGTTTCATCTGCTCACAGGTTCAAGCAATAGTGATTTTAGATTAGGCTGATCTCGGGGGGGGTCTACTCTTGGCATTCTAGATGTATACATTATACAAGCATGTACATAATATTCAAGACAACCCCACTACCCGTGCAAGTCTAAATAACCATTCCCCTCCAGCTGCTGGATGTGTCTTTTATGCAAGCTCATATATGTTGAGAGATAATAAGCAACACAACAGATAAGTAAATAACCTATGTTTCATTTCTTTTCCTTGGAAAAGTGGATTCTCACCAATTTTATAGGCTAAACAGTAGCAATATAATCAAACAAGGGAGGAGATGCTCCTCAACCTAAGAAGAGAAAATAGCCTAGGCTTCATAATAGCTTTGCATCATGGTATGATCACACAAGTTAAAGCTAATCCTTGCTTCAGGATAAGTGTATTACCAGAAACTCAAATTCCTTTTGCTTTAAGTAAAAGCTCAACAGCATCAGAATAGTCAGTTGAACAAAGTCCTTCTCCGCAACATCCTATCAGTAGAAGACTGCAAAAGATAATACACAGAATCCACTAGAAAAAGGCTCAATCCAGAGAATCTTGCACTATCACGTTAAGCAAAAACATTTTAAAAGTCAAATGTCCTATCTGCTTCGTTACCGAATAGAATGAAGTCAAGTTATTACAGCAGGGAATAGGGAGTAGGTGACGTACAGTTAATCTATCAACGATGCCTTTCTCAATCCATGTATTGAAAAAAATCCATGTCCTCTTTACAGTTCTCAAGAACATACCTCACCTGTCCAAAACAATATGCAATCAATTTAAGCAGGAAAAAATTGAAAGTTTTAAGTAAAATAGCAAGGCCAGGAAACACTGTTTGGGATAAAATAAAAAGCTATCTGTGAAAAGTAACCTACTACATACTGGAGATATGCAGTTGCACAGGCCATGTCATCATTTAAATCAGCAAAAGCAAGTTCTGGTTCAATCATCTGCACAAATCAAAACATTAAAAAAAATCAGTTAAAGATTTGTGGCCTTAAAACCATAAAATTTGTGAAGGAATATGAAGCTAAAGATGTAAAAATGGACCAGAATAAAATAGACAATGACAGGAAAAATTCAGAAGCTAGGTACCCAGAATTCAGCTAGATGCCTAGAAGTATTAGAATTCTCAGCTCGAAAAGTAGGACCGAAAGTGTAGATCTGCCACCAATAACTATAGTCAGTTCAATAAGATTATAGGCTCTGAATAAGAGACTGATCACCTGACTTCTCAAGGAACATGGAATCATCATTGAGATGGAACTGTACATCAGATAGTGCTGTTGCGTATGTTTCACCATTGAGTTGGCCTGAGACAGTGAGGAATGCAGGCTTTCCAAAGAAATCCTGATGTGGAAAGAATTCAAGATAGACTATTAGGTAGAAGTAGTATCAAACACATGCAACTTCTTTAGCAAGAATTTAAATTTTCTTCATAATTTTACATGTACTTTAAAACTAACTAATGACTGCTACACACATTACTAGAAAGGAAAGAGAAACTTCATGACAGTACTAAAAAATTTGATATTGTTACCCTAGGAGGACACTCTCCAAGATATGACAGTGTGATAGAGCCTTTGCGAAATTTGTGGGGAAGGACTGAAGATCAGTGCAATTGCGGGTACCAGTAACATACATGGCACAAAATTAGCACATGGGCCAACATGACCAAAGATCCACAATAAGAACCAAAAAAGGTGCAGCATATACCTAACCTGTACTAATAATAGTTACATAGATCCTTTTTCCTTTCCTTTGGGGAGGGGAGGGGACAGGGTATAAAGACAGGATTTGAAACACTAAAACCATCATTACAAAATGCTAAAACTCAGATTGGTGTATCTCAAAATTTCCCAAAAGAAATACCAAATTACCCCGATACCCTAGAAATAATAAAATTCAACCATAAAGAAAGTCCCCAAAATTCAAATAAAAATGAGCCACCACCCAGGCTCGCTGGATTAAATAAAGACGAGCCCACACCCAGACACTGGATCTTACCTGAATAAAAAGCCTTAAAAGATGAAAACAACTAGCTCGATCTCCGCACATGTTCCAAACAAAAACCTGGGAAGACAAAACAACATAAATAGGAATCAATTTCACAGTTGACATTTGACTTAGCAATGCGTATGACTTTTCAGTTCTAACAAACATTGAGTAACTATGAGTCTATGATTACTTTTCTGACCATTAACATCCAACTTAATGTATACCTCGCCAGAAGGAACAGCGATGATGTGTGGAGTGAAATTTGCACCAGCCGATCATGCAACTGAATCAACTGGAAAAGAATATTTCAACGAGTTAATAGAGAATCCCTCTGGTCTACATTCTGTTAGAAATGAAAAAAAAAACTGGAATAATACAGCAATGAGGTATCAACTTTAGATAAAAATGACAAAAGAAAAACATAGATCAACCTTTTGGTGTTATAACTTGTGCACGACTTCAATAGAAAGGAAAACTTGAAAACCAAAAGGACAGGAAAATCATTCACGAGTTTTGGAGACAAAAAGGTAGCAAAAAAATTGTTGCAAAGTTTCCGACAAGTAGATCTTACATTAGGTCCTGCCTGTCTGGGCCTTACGGGGTATCATGTTTCTCATCGTCAAGAAAAGTCTTCAGGTCAAGTAGAGCTAAGATTCATCTCAGTGCAGTCCCATAAGCACTGAACCCATGTCTACTCATTATTTTCAATTAAACCCCACTACACCTCAAATTCTGCATTGTCGACAAACCAACAGCCAAAGAGAGTGACTTAATAACAAGGGTGATTAGTCTTACTCCCTTAAGATACTCTCTAAGGTACTCTTTCCATCATCACATTGAGTATCCTGAAGTCATCATGGAAAAAGTACACAAAAAAATATCAGTAATTGAGATACAAGGAGTATCTTAAATTAACAGTCTATGAGAATATAAAAGCACTCCCTAACAACAATTCCCTTTCTAACTTTCAATTAAAAAGGCAGTTACATCAACCAGCTGCGGTATCTTTCCTATTTCACACATAACCCATTTATACCAAACCCACATACTTCCATATCTTAAGCCAAAAGAGAAAGACAGCAAAATCAGATGCCCAACCCCACAGAAGCTTGCCTTTATCTTGCAACGGAGAAAAACCCTTTGCAACCAAAAACATGGACATGGTGAAACCAAAAGGAGAAGTACTTCTAACTACCCAAAGAAAGACAAATGGCGGAATTTTGCTCCTCCACTTTTATTACAGAAGTAGTTTTAAAGGAATTGAGTGAGTTCCATTCAGTGATAAAAATATTCAAGGTAGCATACTCTACTGTTTTGGTACATATGAGATATGACATTCACCAAGAAGTCTGTCATTCCAAGATAATACCATTAGATAATACCATCAGACAATATCATTCAAAACAACATCCTGGATCAGAGTGGAAGATCCCTCGGATCCCAGATCTGATTACACTGATTTAGCATGCTTGACTATTTAATATGCTGCAGAATTCACCTGTCTAGGAATCACCTTAGCTGCACTCTTGGAAGCTGGGAACATAAGTTTAGGGTTTAGGTGACTTAGGACTGCTAGTTCCCTACCCTAGATGATGGTGAACCAGTAAATGCCCTGTTAGATTTGGAGTTACTCAGGACCCTTTATTCTTCTTTCATCCGCTTGGAATCTTGGATGGCAAAACTATGCCATTTCTACTTTGGAAGGCTGCAGATTTCAATATATTCAAGGTTGGCCTCCTGCCCCCCAAAGCAGGCCACTGATCAACATAAAAGCCCCTTCAATTGCGCTACAAAGAAGATCGATTATGAGAATCTCCTTAATTATCCCAGTTAGGGCATCTAACAAGGATGCCTCCATCAGTCATCACTCAGGTGCCATGCTGTCCAACATCATCTGTGAGCCACTGCAGCTACAGATCTTTGCTTATGGTTTACATACCAGATGGGAAGAAAAAACCACCTATATCTTTCTACCTACCTCTTCTGCAGACAACCAAGCTAACTCCCCAGCCAACTTAGATCTACCGCCAGGTTTGCCAAAATCATCTTCTATTACTTTGGGTGGCCTTCCAAACAGAAACCTTATGGCATATGCTGCAACATTAAGCAAGGTGATCAGGACTCTTGCAGGTTCAGCAAACTTCTGTTCCCAGCTTCCAAGAGTGCAGCTAAGGTGATTCCTAGACAGGTGAATTCTGCAGCATATTAAATAGTCAAGCATGCTAAATCAGTGTAATCAGATCTGGGATCCGAGGGATCTTCCACTCTGTATCCAGGATGTTGTTTTGAATGATATTGTCTGATGGTATTATCTGATCTTGTACTTATGTTGTTGCTGTAAAGTTCCCTATTGTAGATGTCAAAGAAGCCCAAAGAACAGTGAAACATTACCATAAAAAATTCTGACATAATCCAAAATACAAAGCATAACATCTCACATTTTTTAATAACATAGATAGAACATGCAAACTTTCTTCTGAGAGGTAAATTGAATGCACTAAAGGCACTGAAAAGCCATTTATTTATGCTAAGAGTGTTTATTAAAAGAAATCCCGTGACAAGAACACTCAAATCTTAGGGTAGATATCAAGTTTTTCTTAATTTCTAAGCTCTACCGTTAACATTGTCTGTTATATGTTGTTTTCTGTTACTTATCTGCAGTTCTAACTGCTTATAGAATGCAATCCAATAGACATAAGAAACAAGGAGTATCTATGGTGTAGATATGCAACTTTTTCCTGGATTTCTGAGCCCTGCCTACTATACCTTTTCTCTATATGTAGTTTTCTATATTTCTCTGCATTACTCAGATTATACAATGCATCCAATAGCAATAAGAAACAAGGAGTCTCTTGAGCAACCCAGTAGACATCAGAAAACAGTACAATGCACATTTATTCAGAGGCTAAAGCATATTCTGATAGTTGTGAGCATCTCAGAGAATTATTTCCTCCAAGGAGCTGTCTCAACTCCAATACAGCATAACATCCCATATAATCCTTCTTTTAGAAAATGCTCAACCCCAATACCACATAGCATCCCATATAATCCATCCTACTAAAAACTGAATATGGAGGGCCCATCACACCCTTTGTTTTGGATAAGGCAGAAAGGAAAGAAAATAAAGACACATGAAAAAGTATATGCAGTGGAGAACTACATACAGCTTTCCGTGAAATAACCACTGCCTCTCCCCACTAAAACCCCAACCCCATCACTGGAGCCCCACCCCCACCACCCCCTCCCCACTGAACCCCCCCCCCCCCACCCTCCTTCTGCAAAGTCCCCACCCCCCCGGTAGAACCCCCCTTGCCTGTGACTCCCCCCTCCCCCCCGCCGGAACACCCCCCTCCCTGCATAGCCCCCCCAAGCCCCCCTCCTACAGAGACCCCCCTGCCCTGCGTAGCCCCCCCCCCCCAATTAACCCCCTCCCACACACAGCACACATACACACGCAGAGAGAGAGAGAGAGAAGAGACCCCCCATCCCAGCTGTCTACCCCCACCCACTGTGGCCCTCCCTACAGCTCAACACAACCCACACAACACACACACAGGCACCACCACAAACACACACACGTGCACAGAGAGAGAGAGAGAGCTTACCTGCAGCAACGTCAATGTGGACCTCCGGCGGCGAGGGAGAGACGATGAAGATGGGGACGACACGGCGACCCGGACAGCGGCAGTGACCGGTCGGACAACGACGGCGACCTCGACAGCGGCGGCGACGCGGACGACGGTGGCGACCTGGACAACGGCGACGGTGGGGTGATAGTCGAAGGTGTCGACGGGAGAGAGAAGAGACGTCTCAGTGAGAGAAGAAAAGAGAAGGGGGGAAGAAGGGCCGAGGGTGGGGAGGTTATAAAGGTATTAGAGACCGTTCGGTCTCTATTCAGCCACTAAAGCCGTATGAATTTAGTGACTGAAATATTTCAGTCCCAATTTAGTCTCATATCTGAGACCGAATTGTGACTGAAATATTTCGGTCACAAATTTTCCCTCCCAAGCCCGCCACCAAATATTTTTAGTGATTGAAGTTTTGTCAGTCACTATTCGGTCTCAGATTTGAGACCGAATGGTGACTGAACTTTTTTCGGTCACTAACTTGACTAAAAAATTCGATCTCAAATTCGATCTCTAAAAACGCATTTTCTTGTAGTGGAAAATGCGACACATTCGATCTACGCGGTACGATGAACCATGGTATATATACAACTTGATTTGAGTTGTTAATAACCCTGAGCTACCTCATTATGAATTTATCAAATTAGATTCTTATTTATCTACAATATCATCATAATAAAACCACCCACGTAGATCTACATCCAGCCGAAGTTGAATATCACATTTTTCTTTTAGCTTTTGCTTTTAGTTTTAGTCTGTAGAATCTTTGGCAATTAATTTTTTAATCCCCACTAGCTTGTTTATTTAATTATTTAGAAGTGGGCCAATTTAGTAACTTTTACAACTAACCTTCAGTCCTATTTGTAAAGGCCAAAAAATTCTGGTTAGAAGAAAAGTAAATTTTTCTGTGTTTAAAACTAAATTGGAGGGACTAAAAATCGATTGCAAAGACTATAGAAAGTAGTGGTGGTGGTGGTGGTGGTGGTGGGAGCATGCGCTTTTCATTAGACTCTGAGTTCACGCATGCTATTCAAGACGGTTGAGATCACGGTGTTCCACTAAGCACAGCAAGAAGGTGGAAAGCAGATGAGAAAGGGTGACACATAAGTCCTGTAGACAGTAATATAAGCTATCAAGTGATTGTATCTGATTTTGAGAGATTGAGCACATAGGACGACACAACATATGAGACTGTTAGTGAGGGTCACAGTTTCTTTTCAGAACATACACAGCTGGATCCATATGGACAACATCATGGGTATGGTGGCTATTATGTCTTTAGATACTAGTATGGTGATGATGATTCTTATATGTAAATTTCAATAGTTCTACCACCAAGACCTACAATACGCCAAGGAACACGCCAATATATAGAATATCAATCTATGTATCAGGACCTATATCAAAATTACATACCTTACGTTGATTATTTGTATTTTTTGGAGAACACTTATAATGTGAGGTTGTTCGGAGATGGAAGTTATACCCCCTACTACGAAGGTTTTGTGGATATACATGCTCAACATGATGAGAAGAATTAGGTAAGAACTTGTTAAATGTTCTTAGTTATATGTTAAGGAAGATGATGTTAATTTGTAATTTTCATATATATGGCCAAGGGAAGAGTTGGAAAAGAATGTGGACGATGATATGAGTATTGTATTTAACTTGTAAGAGTTCATGAGTATATTCTTAATATTAGATGAACACTAAATGATTGTGTCTTGATTTTGGTATGATTGTATGTATGTTAGATGAACACTAAATAGTTATGGTGGATTGACTTAAATAACTAAATAAATTTATTTATATTTTCAACCTCTCTATATGATGTTCTTATATGTTTTGCTCATTCTCTTTTAAAGTTTACTCATTTTAAATATTCATCAAGTCAAAAACTAAAAAAATAAAATCAAACAAGTCATTTTTTCATCATATCTTAGCGGTACCATACCGTACCGTACCTTATCACGGAGAATGCGGCATAATCGATCCGGACGGTACGGCGAACTTTAGTAGAAACTAAAAAATATATTGTTTTTTCTTTTTTCTTGTTCTCCTAGAGCTGTTTGGTATTAAAATAAATCGAAGATAAACTGATCCTCACCTTATTCCCGATCTATCTCAATACCAAACATGACCTAATCAAATTGAAACCTTGAGTGGAGCCGAACACCTTAACCAACGATATAAGAGAGATGGATCCAACTCAACCAAATATTTTATTCGTTCATCCTATTTTCAAGAGACAATGTCAAAGTAACTTTCTTATACATAAAATTATGAAAAACTCAATATTATACACAAACATTAATCAAAATTATTTTCTACATAAAGATAAGTGCAAAATTATTCCTACAGTAAAAAAAAGGAGGAACAAGATTCACATATATAACTCGATACATCATAAATACATATAGGAGATAAATTAGTACAGCTGTAACTTGGTTTGGGCTTGTTGAGACTGACGTAGACCCTAACCTAACTATTACAGTATTTTACTTATTTGATTTATCCTTACATATAAATCCAGATAAAATTAAGCCCCTATCAGCTGCATCTTGATTATTTAAGGCCTCTTTATAATCAACAACTTATTCACGGATAATATATTTGATTACAAAGTTTTTGCTTTGATAAATAAAGTTATCAAGACTTGTAACTTTATTAGATATATATAGAGAGAGAGAGAGACTTATTAATGCTTATTGAAGATAAAATCCTGATAAGTTATCTGCCCTATCAAATTTTTTAGGTTAACAGATAGTTTAAGGTTATCAAAGACACACTTAGAAATAATCACTTTTGTAGCTTTTGCAATCAGTTTTCTGTCCCTCTATTTGTGGAGGCCAAAAGAACTTCTTACGAGAGAAGTTGAAGTTCTTGTGTTTAGGACAAAATAATCAAACTATGAAGGTAAAAAAAAACCGTGTAAAAGGCTACAGAAACTAAATTTTTTAAAAAGGCTATTTTCCTTTGTCTTCTTTCTTTTAAGGACCAAATCGAATCCAATTATGTGGACGCAAGGGTATTACTAGTGTGGAACCGATTACGTTCACTTGGACGGCCGGTTTGCTCCGGCTAATATATCCGATCCCGAGTTAAAAGCTTTCAAGAAATTTTTTTTACATATATAATTACAAAAATACCACTCTTGTGTACATATTCATCAAATCAATCTTTTATCCATAAACATAAGTTGCAGTAATATTCCTACAATTAGCTGTCATAAAAAACACGAGACGGCACATTAACGGAGAAGCATTTTGTACTTATGTTTATATAAGAAATGTTTTTTTGTATTCATACCACAAATAGTTCCAATCGATTGTTGAAGAAGAGGCCAATTGATTGATGAAGAGAAGGATAATTGATTGATAAAGAAGCTCCTTTTGACGGGTGACCAAGCTTCCGATTGGTGAAGAGAAGAAATTCACTACTAAAAGAGGGGGCTTTGTGGCAATTTTTTTACGGCGACTAAATAAAATTGCCATAAAAGATCTACCGCAACGATGGAAATTGTCAAATCTTTTACAACGATGGTAATTGTCGCCGTAAAAGAACTTTCACCCCCCCCCCCCGCCCAAAGCTTCTACCCTCGCCCCCCTTTTCCCTCTTCTGACTTCCGAGCCCCTTTTTCCACATTCCCTCTTCCACAGCTAGGGGTGTTCATGGTTTGATTTGGTTGGGTTTAGAGAGGATTTTTTAAAAATCAAACCAAACCATCACCAGAGCCAACCCGAACCAAACCAAACTGTAAATTTTTCAAACCAAACCTGTAAGGCCCTCTAATTTCCGTCGCATTATTGCAATTATGTGTGAATGTTTATACTTGTGTACGTATGTACATTTTACGTACGTATTAATTAGTATAATTACGTGTACATGTGTTTATATTAAACATAAATAATGTATGTATTGCATGATAATAGTATGGATACAATACCATATACATATTGCATGTATATATGCTTGGTATACATGTTTTCTGCATAATTAGGGTTCTGGCCGAAGGCCACCTTGGCGTCAAGCCCAGGCCGTTGAGCTGGTGTCAGCGTCCAGATATGGACGCCAACACTAACTCCGGCGTCCAGCGATATGGACGCCAACTTCTCTGGCCTGCATGCGCAGCAGAGCTGCAAGCTTCTGAAACCAGGCATGGCCACCATTGGGGAATGTCCCCCAACGGCTCTAATGCTGTCTAATCGGTAGGTGAGTGGGTGAGGGGCTCTCATTAGGTCTGAACCCGAATTTGGTCTCTTCTCACTTCTCAACTTCACCTTGCAAGAGGAGAAATAGAGGAGAGAAAAACCCTAGGTGAGCTGTGAGAAAAATCCATTTTAGACCCTCAATCCGACCCTTGGACCTGGATCCGGCGTCCCCCTGCTGCAAGGAGGTTGCTGGACCAACGAGGAGGCTTCCCCGACATCCCCTCGGCGTGGAGATCATCCCGAGCCCGGAGGAGAGATCGTTTGGAGCACTTCTGCACTTCTTGGGACTTCCCAAGGAGGTCTTCACCAAGCCTTTAAATCCCTTAGAAGATTTTAGAAAGGCAAGTGACCTATCCTTGATGTCCCCTTATGAGTCTAGGATGGTTTTGTGAATTTTAAGGATTTTTCCTCGAGTCCTAGACCCTCCAATCACCCAAGATTCAGAGCTCGGGACTGTGTTTCTGCACAAACCTGGTTAGACGGCAAGGTCCCTGGACGTCCAAATCATCTTTGCGTCCATCGACCATGTCGCTGACCAAAGTCAGCGGCCAGAGACCGCCGTCGAGTTCTTCTGAACAGAACAGTGAGCTGTTCTGTCCCTCTTATACATTAATTTCGTATGTTTACCGTGATGAGGATATATGGTAAATCTATACCCTATGTATATTGTGCATTGTGGTGTTGAATGAATGTGGTGTGATGGTGAATGTGGGTTAATAGTATCTTTTAAATTTGTGAGCATGACTTGTAGATAATTTTGCAAATCCATGTCCCATGATTTGGATTAGTTAAATGTCTTGGTTGCAGTCTATTCATGAAGAATTGTGGGGCAGTATGTATGTTTTGAAATTTTGGTAATTCATGCATGCTTGCGAAATGCTAATAAGTTCGGTAGAATAAAATGAAAGCATGCAAGGAATTTGTAGTGTTCAATCCATAGATGTATGAATTAGGGAAATTTTATATTCTCAGTTCATTCATATGTGCTTAGCTTATGTATAAACAGCAAGTGGCCAATTGCAAAATGTGTTAGACCCATGTAATTTAAGTTGTTCATAGCATGCTAATTAGGCGTTTATTTTCTGTAAATCCTATTAGCTCAGAAAAATCTGAAAAATTGAGAGTATGACCTGAACCCGAAACAGCATGTGGTAAAATTCAGGTCTTTTGGATCAGTAAATAAAGAGTTAGGTGTTTTCATGTGAAATGTGATAATTCGTGCATATGATCTTAATGTGATTAGATTTTGTTTAAACTCAGCATGATTAGTGTGTTTACTGTATGTTACCCTTGAAATTCTGTATTCCATGTTAGGAAAAACAGAGGTATTCATGTGAGTGAGAAAGTGAATGAGATGAAGTGTTATGTGTAAAACCAAGTGTAAAACGGTAAATATGTAAATGTGTAACTGTGCCAATGTGACCTGCTTCCGTGTAGAGGGCAGTGGAGCTGTATCAGGGAAAAGTCCCCCTGAGAAAGTTCAATGTGTTAAGTGACCCTAAAGCATTAGGGGGAAATCCTGGAGGTGGACAAGTACCACTGGTTAGGGTGGAGACTTGTTCTCCCGGTCTGCGCAGTCCAAGAGTCGCCATGGAATGCCTAGATGGCGTCTATGTGTAATTGATGTGTATATGTCCTTCTTTGGTGGTTGGACTATGTGTCACGGCACCTAAAAATGTGTAAAGTGAAATGTGAAATGTGTATGTGACCATGTGTAAATGTGTAAGTGACATGTGAAGTGTATGTGTAAAGTGCCCATGTGAAAGAGAAAACTTGTGTGAATGAAATGTGAACCTAAAGATGTGAAAATGTGTTAGTGAAAACCATGTGAGACTAATCTGAACCATGTGAATTCAGAAAATGCATGTTATTATTCTTATGTTATGTGTGCAAAAATGTTTAGAGCCCATGTTAGGGACAACTAATGAATGTGTTGCAAATGGCATGATGGACTGTTCATATGATATGTTTTATGCGTTATTGTAGCTCTCATGTATAGTTCTCAGCCATGAAACTATATGAAATCAGCAACCTAAAGCATGTGAAAAGGTTCATGTATGGTTTAAGAATGTGTAAAATCCATGCTAGTTGTGTTACCTTTCATGCATGTAAATTTTCATGTTGATAGCTCCTATGTTTGATTCTTTAAAGAGTTAAAGTTCATGAGTAAATTGAATAGAGACCATGTGATAGGTGAATTTTATTTTAGAAATCTGAAAGCATGAGTTATGTATAAAATTGTAGAACTTTATGATAGGTTGACAACTTGAAACGACTAGTATGCATGTGTTGCTAATTGCAATGTGCATGTAGAAACCACTAGGACTTCTAAGTGCACATCATGAGTAGTGTTGCTTACTGAGTCCTTGGACTCACTCCTTGCTTCGGCAACAGGTATAGTTGGTGACACACACCGCTTGAGGAGACACAGAGACGGACTCCGAGCGTGGAGACTAGCTAGTTTGGAGTTCTGAGATTTTGTACTTCGTAGTATGTACTTGAAACATTGTATAGAATTATTATGAAAGGAATGTACTATGTGGACATTTTGTAATTCTATTTCAGCAAATTAAATTATGTGAGCTTTTAGTTCCTTATGTTAATTGCGAAAAATCATGTATGGTTAATGTGGATGATGAATGAATGGAGATAGTTCTCTTTTACTTCCGCTACTCTGTTGTATATTCCGTGTATCTCAGCTGTTTGATCGTTTGGGTAAATGTCCCACTGTGGCAGCACTTGTTATACCGACGTGGGTTGGTATAACCGTACCGGTATAATGATGGCCGTCTCAGAGATGGTATCAGAGCGACCGTTTGATTTGCACATGATATACCTAAGTCATCATCCCCATTGCATGCTAAGTATGTCCACATGTGTAGAAAACCTAATAAAGTGAAAGATAGATAAGAAATGGTTAGAGACTTAGTAACCTAGCTCTAATTGGTGGCTGAAATTTTATTACAGCCATGGCTTCCCGTGGACGACGTGGAGGTGCGCCAGCTCGCGACGACGAGCAGAGGCGTGAGGAGCGGGCGGAGCAGCAGGCCCGGCCCCACAGGTCCTGTGCTTCCCCCACCACCGCCAGTGGACTATGGAGTATTCATGCAAGGTCTGTTGCAAGCCATGCAGACGCAGGCCCACACCAGGCAGCACTCCAGGCCCAGTGGAGGCCCAGGTAGAATAATAAAACAACCTAGTAGTTTGCTATTTAATTGCATGATATTGTGTTTATTGTATATTGTTATTGTTTAATGTAGCAGGCTCAGGCCCCAGCTCAGGACCATGGTGGACCTTCCATCATGGAGCAATCAAGAGGATGCCCCACCCTCTTTTAAGGGGGAGAGTGATCCGCTAATGGCAGAAAGCTGGATGAGGGAGACGGAGAAAATCTTCCAAGCTATCAGGTGTCTGACGAGGACAAGGTGACCTTAGCCACCTACATGCTACAGGTATGCTTTAGTTTATGCTTGAATGTGGTTGTTAAAGTTAGAATTGTTGGTTAGTGCTTATGAAGTGTGTTGCAGGAGAGAGCTGATGTATGGTGGTCTCCCTACTGCGTACGCGCTTCGAGGACGGAGCAGCTGATGTGGCGTGGGACGCGTTCGTGAGGCTCTTCCGAGCCAAGTTCGTCTCAGAGCATATCCAGGACAAGATGGAGCAAGAATTCCTTTCCCTGACGCAAGGATCAATGACCGTCCTGGAATACGAGGCAAGGTTTTCTGAACTTTCTAAATATGCACCGCATATAGTAGAGGATGAGCGCAGGAAGACCAAGAAGTTCGTGATGGGTCTCAAACCATCACTGAGGACGAGGCTCGTGGCGTTCGACCACCGCACGCTAGACGAGGCCCTCAGCGCAGCCTGCAGACAGGGGGAGAAATGGAGCAGTATCTGGAGGAGAAGAAGGCTTCGCAGAAGAGGCCGGCAGCGACTTTCCAGCGGCAGGATAAGAAGAAGACGGTGTACAGACACCGCAGACGAAAACAATGCAGTCAGCAACTCTCAGGTACCTTCTGTACGTTCCCCCGGTGCGAAGAGAGAGAGTGTCCCCATTGTGGGAATGACCATGGAGGTTCCGAGTGCTGGTTAGTAGCGGGTAGATGCTTAAAGTGTGGGAGCAGCGACCACAAGATCAAGGATTGCCCAAGACTTCAGCAGGAAGCTCAGCGGGAGCGCCAGTACCAGCAGTAGCGGCAGCCGCGCAGCTACAGGACGACCAGGAAGGCCTCGAGCCCCAGCTCGAGTGTTTGCGTTAGCTCGTGAGGACGCCGAGCAGGCGGAGCATGTCACCGAAGGTACAGTTTTACTTTTCGGTGTGCACGCTCGGGTTTGTTTGATACGGGTGCTACTCACTCGTTCATTTCCGAGCGGTTCGCTAGGCAGTTAGCCCTAGAGTCAGGCATAGAGTCTGAGGAGTTAGAGGTCCCTTTGTCTGTGCACACCCCTGCGGGTACGGTATCGACTAGGAAGTGCATTCCGTCGTTACCTGTGTGCATTGAGGATAGATTCCTAGATGGGTGTTTCTTCTTGCTAAAGAGAAGGATTATGATTGTATCCTTGGTCTGGATTGGCTAGAGGAGCACTATGCGTTAGTGGATTGTCGTAGGAAGAAGATTGTTTTCCGCATTCCTGGTGAGGATGAGTTCTCTCATCCTTGCCAAAGAACTTAGCGGGAAAGTTAGTCATCTCTGCCATGAAGGCGATGCGCATGGTGAACAAGGGTTGTGACGCATTCTTGCCAGCGTTATGCTAGTACCCGATGCTGGTTCGTCACTGACTCTTGCAGAGATCGATGTGGTGCAGGACTTTCCAGATGTCTTTCCCGATGACTTGTCTGGATTGCCACGGATAGAGAGACAGAGTTCACTATAGAGTTGCTCCAGGCACCTCTCCTATCTCGAAGGCCCCTATCGGATGGCCCCTGCAGAATTAGCCGAGTTGAGGAAGCAATTGCAAGAATTGCTCGATAAGGGATTTATTCGCCCCGTGTTTCCCCTTGGGGCGCACCTGTATATTCGTCAAGAAGAAAGACGGGTCACTTCGGTTGTGCATTGATTATAGGAAGCTAAACCAGGTGACTGTGAGAGAACAGGTATCCCTTACCTCGGATTGATGATCTGTTTGACCAGTTGCGAGAGGCATCAGTCTTTTCAAGATTGACTTGCGATCTGGTTATCATCAGTTGAGGATTAGGAGTGAGGATTGTCCAAGATGGCATTTAGAACCCGTTATGGACATTATGAGTTTTTGGTTCTTCCTTTCGGATTGACCAACGCCCCTGCAACGTTCATGGATCTCATGAACCGGGTGTTTAGTCCGTATCTAGATAGCTTTGTTGTCGTGTTTATTGATGACGTGTTGGTCTATTCTCCGGATGAGGCCACACATCGTCAGCATTTGAGGTTAGTCTTAGAAGTTCTCCGTGAGCACAAGCTGTATGCGAAGTTCAGCAAGTGCGAGTTCTGGTTGCGCGAGGTTCATTTTCTCGGGCATGTTATCTCCGGCACTGGTGTTGCAGTTGATCCAGCAAAAGTCCAGGCAGTTATGGATTGGGAGATTCCCAGGACCCCTTCGGAGATTCGTAGTTTTATTGGGTTAGCTGGTTATTATCGACGATTCATTGAGGGTTTCTCATCCATCGCCGCCCCTTTGACAAAGCTGACCCGGAAAGGTGAGAAGTTCGTATGGTCTGAGGCATGTGAGCGTAGCTTTCAGCTATTGAAGGCTAAGCTTACTTCTGCTCCGGTGTTGGTATTGCCCAGTGGTCTAGAGGGCTTTGCCATTTATACGGATGCATCTCAGATTGGTTTAGGCTGTGTGCTCATGCAGCAAGAGAGGTAGTGGCTTATGCTCTCGTCAGTTGAAGGAGCATGAGAAGAACTATCCGACTCATGATTGGAGCTCGCAGCAGTGGTTCATGCACTAAAGATCTGGAGGCACTATCTTTATGGTGTCAGATTTGAGGTGTTTACCGACCACAAGAGCTTGAAGTATCTTTTCTCCCAAAAGGAATTAAACCTGAGGCAGAGAAGATGGATTGAGTTCTTGAAGGACTATGACTTCGACCTTCAGTATCATCCTGGAAAGGCGAACGTCGTAGCGGATGCTCTTAGTAGAAGAGGTCTTCGCTCCAGCAGGATTGGAAGATGTTGGAGGATGCAGCGTGCTCTATGACCGAGTTAGAGCCATCGTTGTGTCAGGCTTTTGTGGCTCAGCTATCCCTTAGATCCTCAGTCTTGATGAGGTGATTGAGCAGCAGAAAGCCGATCCTAGATTGTTAGAGTTAGTGGGTAAGGCGGGCTTGCTCGTGATGAGGACGGTGTGATTAGATTTCAGCACCGTGTTTGTGTCCCCGATGTGGTAGATGTCCGTGAGCATGTTAGCGGAGGCTCATAGATCGCGATTCTCTATTCATCCGGGTAACACAAGATGTATCAAGACCTGAAGAGATCTTTTGGTGGTCCGGCATGAAGAAGGATGTTGCGGATTATGTGTCTAGATGTCTACTATGTCAGCAGGTGAAAGCCGAGCGGCAGCGACCATCCGGCCTTATGTAGAGGATGGATATCCCCGTATGGAAGTGGAAACTGTCACTATGGATTTCGTTTCGGGTTTGCCTCGATCTAGAAGGGCAATGACTCGATTTGGGTAGTTGTAGATAGATTCTCGAAGACTGCTCATTTCTTGCCTATGAAGAAGAAGCAGTCAGTAGAGAGTTTAGCTAGATTGTATGTTAGCGGTATCATTAGATTGCATGGTGTGCCGAAGTCGATCATTTCGGATCGAGATCCGAGATTTACTTCGAGATTGTGGAAGGGTCTTCAGGATGCGTTAGGTTCGGAGCTTAAGCTCAGTTCGGCGTTTCATCCCCAGACCGATGGACAGTCCGAGAGGACTATCCACGCTCGAGGATATGTTGAGAGCGTGTGTTCTGGATTGGAAGGATGATTGGGAGCGTCATTTACCTCTTGTGGAGTTCGCATGCAACAACAGCTTTCATGCTAGTATCGGTATGGCTCCATTCGAGGCGTTGTATGGTAGGCCTTGCAGATCTCCTTTATGTGGGAGGAGACTGGTGATAGGCAGTTGATCGGACCGGAGTTAGTTCAGGAAACTTCGGATAAGATTCAGCTTATCAAGAAAAGGCTTGTTGCGGCACAGGATAGGCAGAAGAGTTATGCCGACAACAGGAGAAAGGATTTGGAGTTCGAGGTTGGCGATCATGTCTTCTTGAAGATATCGCCTACTCGAGGTGTTGTCAGATTTGGCAGGCATAGCAAGCTAACCCTAGGTTCATGGCCCATATGAGATTCTCAGACGTTTGGGCAACGTGGTGTACGAGCTAGCTTTACCCCCAGCTTTGGCTAGCGTTCACCCTGTATTCCACGTATCTATGCTCAGGAAGTATGTCCGAGATCCGTCTCATGTGATTAGTCATGAGCCAGTGGAGATCCAGCCAGATCTTTCGTATGTCGAGCAACCAGTAGCCATTCTTGACCGGAAGGTTCAGCATCTCCGGAACAAGAGTATCGCGTCGGTGAAAGTTCTATGGCGGAACTTCTCACGTGAGGAGGCTACGTGGGAGCTTGAGGATGCGATGAAGAGGAAGTATCCCCTTTTTTGTTTGAGTAGTGTCGTTCTAACTTCGAGGACGAAGTTCTTTAAGGGGGAGAGGTGTAAGGCCCTCTAATTTCCGTCGCATTATTGCAATTATGTGTGAATGTTTATGCTTGTGTATGTATGTACATATTTACGTACGTATTAAGTATTATATATTACGTGTACATGTGTTTATATTAAACATAATATGTATGTATTGCATGATGATAGTATGGATACAATACCATATATATATTGCATGTATATATGCTTGGTATGCATGGTTTTCTGCATAATTAGGGTTCTGGCCGAAGGCCACCTTGGCGTCAAGCCAGGCCGTTGAGCTGGTGTCAGCGTCCAGACATGGACGCCAACACTAACTCCGGCGTCCAGCGATATGGATGCCACTTCTCTGGCCTGCATGCGCAGCAGAGCTGCAAGCTTCTGAAACAAGGCATGGCCACCATTGGGGGATGTCCCCCAACGGCTCTAAGGCTGTCTAATCGATATGGTGAGTGGGTGAGGGGCTCTCATTAGGTCTGAACCCGAATTTGGCCTCTCCCACTTCTCACTTCACCTTGCAAGAGGAGAAATAGAGGAGAGAAAAACCCTAGGTGAGCTGTGAGAAAAACCCATTTTAGAACCCTCAAATCCGACCCCTTGGACCTGGATCCGGCGTCCCCCTGCTGCAAGGAGGTTGATGGACCAACGAGGAAGGCTTCCCCGACATCCCCTCGGCGTGGAGATCATCCAGGAGCCCGGAGGAGAGATCGTTTGGAGGCACTTCTGCAACTTCTTGGGACTGCCCAAGGAGGTCTTCACCAGCCTTTAAATCCCTTAGAAGAATTTTAGAAAGGCAAGTGACCTATCCTTGATGTCCCCTTATGAGTCTAGGATGGTTTTGTGAATTTTAAGGATTTTTCCTCGAGTCCTAAACCCTCCAATTCACCCAAGATTCAGATCTCGGGTCTGTGTTTCTGCACAGACCTGGTTAGACGGCAAGGTCCCTGGACGTCCAGATCATCCTTGGCGTCCATCGACCATGCCGCTGACCCTGAGTCAGCGGCCAGAGACCGCCGTCGAGTTCTTCTGAACAGAACAGTGAGTTGTTCTGTCCCTCTTATACATTAATTTCGGTATGTTTTACGTGATGAGGATATATGGTAAATCTTATACCCTATGTATATTGTGCATTGTGGTGTGTGAATGAATGTGGTGTGATGGTGAATGTGGGTTAATAGTATCTTTTAAATTTGTGAGCAGGACTTGTAGATAATTTTGCAAATCTATGTCCCATGATTTGGATTAGTTGAATGTCTTGGTTGCAGTCTATTCATGAAGAATTGTGGGGCATGTATGTATGTTTTGAAATTTTAGTAATTCATGCATGCTTGCGAAATTGCTAATAAGTTCGGTAGAATAAAATGAAAGCATGCAAGGATGATTTGTAGTGTTCAATCCATAGATGTATGAATTAGGGAAATTTTATATTCTCAGTTCATGCATATGTGCTTAGCTTATGTATAAACAGCAAGTGGCCAAATTGCAAAATGTGTTAGACCCATGTTAATTTAAGTTGTTCATAGCATGCTAATTAGGCGTTTTATTTTCTGTAAATCCTATTTAGCTCAGAAAAATCTGAAAAATTGAGGGTATGACCTTGAACCCGAAAACAGCATGTGGTTAAAATTTCAGGTCTTTTGGATCAGTAAATAAAGAGTTAGGTGTTTTTCATGTGAAATGTGATAATTCGTGCATATGATCTTAATGTGATTAGATTTTGTTTAAACCCAGCATGATTAGTGTGTTTACTGTATGTTAAACCTTGAAATTCTGTAGTTCCATGTTAGGAAAAACAGAGGTATTCATGTGAGTGAGAAAGTGAATGAGATGAAGTGTTATGTGTAAAATCAAGTGTAAAACGGTAAATATGTAAATGTGTAACTGTGCCAATGTGACACTGCTTCCGTAGAGGGCAGTGGAGCTGTATCAGGGAAAAGTCCCCTGAGAAAGTTCAATGTGTTAAGTGACCCTAAGGGCATTAGGGGGAAATCCTGGAGGTGGACAAGTACCACTGGTTAGGGTGGAGACTTGTTCTCCCGGTCTGCGCAGTCCAAGAGTCGCCATTGGAATGCCTAGATGGCGTCTATGTGTAATGTGATGTGTATATGTCCTTCTTTGGTGGTTTGGACTATGTGTCACGGCACCTAAAAATGTGTAAAGTGAAATGTGAAATGTGTATATGACCATGTGTAAATGTGTAAGTGACATGTGAATGTGTATGTGTAAAGTGAACCATGTGAAAGAGAAAACTTGTGTGAATGAGAATGTGAACCTAAAGATGTGAAAATGTGTTAGTGAAAACCATGTGAGACTAAATCTGAAACCATGTGAATTCAGAAAATGCATGTTATTATTCTTATGTTATGTGTGCAAAAATGTTTAGAGCCCATGTTAGGGACAACTAATGAATGTGTGTGCAAATGGCATGATGGACTGTTCATATGATATGTTTTATGCGTTATTGTAGCTCTCATGTATAGGTTCTCAGCCATGAAACTATATGAAATCAGCAACCTAAAGCATGTGAAAAGGTTCATGTATGTGTTTAAGAATGTGTAAAATCCATGCTAGTTGTGTTACCTTTCATGCATGTAAATTGTTCATGTTGATAGCTCCTATGTTTGATTCTTTAAAAGGTTAAAGTTCATGAGTAAATTGAATAGAGACCATGTGATAGGTGAATTTTATTTTAGAAATCTGAAAGCATGAGTTATGTATAAAATTGTAGAACTTTATGATAGGTTGACAACTTGAAACGACTAGTATGCTATGTGTTGCTAATTGCAATGTGCATGTAGAAACCACTAGGACTTCTAAGTGCACATCATGAGTAGTGTTGCTTGCTGAGTCCTTGGACTCACTCCTTGCTTCGGCGTACAGGTATAGTTGGTGACACGACACCGCTTGAGGAGACAACAGAGATGGACTCCGAGCGTGGAGACTAGCTAGTTTGGAGTTCTTGAGATTTGTGTACTTCGTAGTATGTACTTGAAACATTGTATTAGAATTATTATGAAAGGAATGTACTATGTGGACATTTTGTAATTCTATTTCAGCAAATTAAATTATGTGAGCTTTTAGTTCCTTATTGTTAATTGCGAAAAATCATGTATGGTTAATGTGGATGATGAATGAATGGAGATAGTTCTCTTTTACTTCCGCTACTCTGTTGTATATTCGCATGTATCTCAGCTGTTTGTATCGTTTGGGTAAATGTCCCACTGTGGCAGCACTTGTTATACCGACGTGGGTTGGTATAACCGTACTGGTATAATGAGGGCCATCTCAAAACCAAATCGAACCGATATAATTTGGTTTGGTTCAATTTGATTTGGTTTAACCCGAAAATAAGTGGGTCTTTCACAAAGAAGACTTTAGCCTACTATTTCTTTTGGAGGTAAGACTTTAATCACATATGCACATGTTGACTCAATTTAACCATCAACCTATATAATGAGGAATACTATTGATAAGTGAAAATTTGATGACCATATTACTATACACAATGTGTATATTTACATATATACATATATATACATGTATGTATATATTAAACAAATCTGAATACTTGATACATATGTATAAATTAAAATTATATTATTAAAATTCGGTTTTATCGGTTTGGTTCGGTTTACAAGATCTGTAAACCGAACCAAACTGAATTTACAATTTCGGTTTGGTTTGAAACCAAACCAAATTTTTTTCACCTTCAAACCGAACCAAACCGAACTAAATTGATCGGTTCGGTTTGGTTTTTCGGTTTGAACCGAATAGTGAACACCCCTATCCACAGCGGCATGGGAGCAGCAAGAGGCGGAGTGAGGACTTCCCCGGCCTTCCACAACGGCGTAGGTAGCAGTGAGGGGCTCTCTTCCACAGCGACACGGGGAGCAGGGGCTTAGCGGCGCGGGGAGCAGCAAGAGACGCAGCGAGGGACTCTTTCCCTTCCACGGCGGTGTGGGGAGCAGTGAGGGATGATAGGTTTCCCTCCTCCTCTTCCCTCTTCCACAACGGCGCGGGGAGCAGCGAGGGACAGTTCCTGTTCCCTCTTCCACGGTAGGGAGTTCTGATCAATGGGAGAAGTGACATCTTTAGTCAATGGGAGTTCTGATCAAGATTTGGGGTTTTTCCTTTTTTGTGCGGATAGAGATGCATCGTGCAATGACTCAGAGAGCTTTATGTGATTTTTCTTGTTTTCTTCTTCCCTCTTCCACGGTAGGGAGTTCTGATCAATGGGAGAAGTGATATCTTTAGTCAATGGGAGTTCTGATCAAGATTTGGGGGTTTTCCTTTTTTTGTGCGGATGGAGATGCATCGTGCAATGACTCAGAGAGCTTTCTCTGATTTTTCTTGTTTTCTTTTTATGTCTTTTAATTTCTTTTCCTTTTTTTCTTCTTTTTGTTGTCTAGGTGAGGAAAAAGAAGCTTGGGGATAGAATCACTGCGCTCCAACAATTGATATCGCCTTTTGGAAAGGTGAGTCCCCCAACTTATTTTTTTCTTAAAGGATCAGCGGTAGTGTCTGCTTCTTTTCGAATTTGTTAAAGGTGTTGCATAGTACAGGGCTGTAAACGGAGTGGATACAGAGCGAATATGGGTTTTCCGATTCCGATCCGAATAGTTAATCGGATAGTTCGAATCCGCTCCGAATATAATTCGAATACGGAGCGGATAATTTAATCGAATAATTTTCGAATTCGGAGCGGATACGGATATTATCCGCTTCAGAAATATAAGCTTAATAAAATATATTAAGTGATCTAAAAATTTAAAAAAAATCAAAAAATTTGTAAATTTTTTTAAAAAGTATAAATATAACAAAATACTCTCTAACAAAAGATTAACATTAGATATATTATATATTTATAATTATATATGGATCATTATATTTAAGATTTAATGGTAAAAAATAACTTCATTTCGGAGCGGATCTTAAACGGAGTGGATCACCTGTTTCCGTATCCGCTCTGTTTATTATCCGGATAATATCCGTATCCGAAATTCGCTCCGCCGGATATTTGTTAACGGATAATATCTGGATAATCGGATACGAATTCGAATCAGATCCGGATATTATACGGATCCGTTTACAGCCCTAGCATAGCAGCAATCTGGAGCTAAACTGTGTTCCCCTTCTTTCCCTTCAAACCGATACAACATCTGTTCTCTACGAGGCCATAGAATACATCAAATTCTTGTATGCCCAAGTCGGCGTAAGCAGCTCTCTTTCTCTCTCTCTCTCTCTCACTCTCTCTTTCTCATACTGTTGTAGAATGTTTACAAGTTCTAGAATTTAGCAACCATTAAGTTTTCTCTTGAATTCAGGTTCTGATCGGTAGCAATAGTAAATGTGTTGATTTTAGGACTGGATTTACATGAAAATATTGTATACATTCCTGAAGTGAACAATCAATACAAGTTTATGTATTTTTTGTTTATTTATTTATTTTTAATATAATTTGTGTTTATTATTCACACTAATCTTTTGCTCTCTCTCTCTCTCCTCTCTCTCTCTCTCTCTCTCTCTCTCTCTTTTAAAATATAGGAAACCGTTAAAGATAAATTAGAAGAGCTTGCTTCACAACCATGTGACTCTCCAATTGCATCAACTTCAGAGGAGGTACTTAGCTTGGTGGTCGGACAGAGATCTGGCTATGTTAGAGGACGAGGTTGTGGTCCAAGGCCACCTTCTAAGTCAGCTGTTACAACAGCCACCATTGCTGGACTTCAAGCCCAAGTGAAGGACAAAGATGAAAGAATATCACAAATGGAGGAGTTAATTTCCAAACAAATAGAAGAGGTGGCTCAGATCCAAGAAAAACTTTTCAAACAAAAGGAAGAGGTGACTGCCGAGGTGACTGCTCGTCTACAAAGTGATATGGCATCTCAATTGAATGAGTTGGTGAACAAGAAGTTTATGGATATGATGTTTCAATTTCATAGAGATTTAGGAACAGGACATTGATCTTTATGTAGTACATTATATTTTTTGTTTCAATGTAATGTCATGTACTTTTGATTATGACTTTTAAGATGTAAGTGTTAAAATTTATGTAAATGTTGGATTCTAAGTATGTATGTGAATTTCAATTTTATATTCGTGATGCCATTGTTGTTTATACGAAAGAACATGACAATTGTAAATTGTACAAGTTGTATAATGAGAATTTACGGTTATGTATTAATTTTTTAGATAATAATTATACCGACTTTTATTGCCGTAATATATTATTTACGGCGACCAAGGCTCTGGCCGCCAAGGTAGTCGCATGGGGGATGTTTGTCGCCGTAAAAGGCTTTTACGGTGACCAAAGGTGCGCTGTAAAAGATTGTAAACTGCGACACAAATTGTCGCCGTATAAAACCATATACGGCGATACAAAAAAGTCGCCGTAAAAATTCAACTACGACAAGACATTTAGCGGCGACTAATGGCGACCCAATTGTCGTCGTCAATTCTTATTTCTAGCGACAATATGCAGTTTTACGGTGATAAATGTCGCCGTAAATAACCAGATTTCCTGTAGTGTATTTATGATTGATGATCAAACAAGAAATCAAACGACCATTTTTCCAGGAACACCTATTTGAAGACAGTGCAAATCGGACAATCGATTTCATGAAATCAAACGACTGATTTTGAAGCGTGTGTCAACACATGAAGACAGTGTGTCGACACCAAGCCAAGGTCCAAAAATTAGACGACTAATTGTGAGATATCGGACAACCGATTCCAGCTTCAGAGTTTTCTAATTTGAGAGGACTCTTTCCTCATGATCAGTCTGTCCCCATGTAATTTTAATTAATTACATATATATATATATATTTATGATTAACAAAACCAAACAAAAGTTTATCAATTATATCTAATGAATATTTCATAAGTCTTAAGTACAGGAAAAACACCCAGGTCAAACAAGCCCACAAAAGGTATGCATTACTTCTCTGAAGCTTTAATCTTTTCAACATGATATTTCTCTAAGTGCATATCGATTTCTGTCAAAGATCATAACGAATTCCTTATAATACTGGAAAGTCATGTTGTTTCAAACAAGTCGATGCCACAACGACTCTATAAGTGACCGTAACGATTTCTTTAGAGTCCGTAACGACTTGCTCGTCACAACGACTCTATAAGTGACCGTAACAATTTCTTTAGAGCCCGTAATGACTTGCTCATCACAACGACTCTATAAGTGACCGTAACGATTTCTTTAGAGCCCGTAACGACTTGCTCGTCACAACGACTCTATAAGTTACCGTAACGATTTCTTTAGAACTCGCAACGACTTGCTTGCCGTAACGATTCTATAAGTTACCGCAACGATTTCTTTAGAACTCGCAACGACTTGCTCACCGTAACGATTTCATAAGTTATCATAACGATTTCTTTAGAACTCGCAACGACTTGCTCGCCGTAATGATTTCATAAGTTATCATAACGATTTCTTTAGAACTCGCAACGACTTGCTTGCCGTAACGATTCTATAAGTATTCATAACGATTTCTTTAGAACTCGCAACGACTTGGTCGTCGTAACGATTTCATAAGTTATCATAACGATTTCTTTAGAACTCACAACGACTTGCTTGTTGTAACGATTTTATCAAATACCGTAACCATTTCTTTAAGCAACGATTTCTTTAGAGCTCATAACGACTTGATAAGTGTTCACAACGATTTGCTTTGTATAACGATTTGTTAAGTGTTTCACAATGATTTCTTCTGTGTCATAACGACTTGGTCAACCTGACTTATTCATAACGATTTCATAAGTCATATAGTCATCGATTTCATATTGACTTGATATTATCTTTGTTGACTAGTCAAAGACCACGTATGCATCTCTCTGACGCACCTGCATTTAATGAGACCTGAACGTATCTCTGCATGCATGCAGACAATATCATCCTTTATCGTGCTTACTCTGATTACGTTTTTTAGACTTAAACTATTTGGCATTGCTATTTTCATGTCTATTGCTACTGACGTTGACTGACATCAGAGACAGCTTAGCTGTCTGCTATTTGAGATTGACATTTATGCAGACCTCTGATCTAGCTTCATGGTACAACGTTAAACAAAATAGAAGCCATAGGATACTTCTGAAGATCTCATCTATTTGCGTGCTCAAGTGATCAAAAAGACTGTTGGCTAGAAGCTTCCAAGACTCCAGACACCCTTCAGTCTAACGACTACTCCCAAGAGAGAGACAACGGATACTTCAACGTCCATATTTCAAATTGAAGATATATATACAAGTCTGAAGTACAGAAGACACAACACAACAACCGAAACATTCATTGCAACAACTCCTGAAGAGACCAATACACAATCATTCCAGCTTTCAAGTCTCCTGAGAATTCTAGAGCCAAGAATTCCATTCCCATTGCTATAGCTCTTAGCTCTCCATTTATAGTGAAAAATCTTGGAGAGAGATTGTGTAGTTCTGAGAGTGAGCTTAGATTAAGATCCTTTGCTCTCAGTGCTAGTTGCTTCAGATCCTTGCTTGTTTAAGCTTGGTCTAGGGGCGTGTATTTCAATCTATTCCTTGGTGTTGTTCCCTTCAGTTGTGAAGGAAGACCTGGTAGTATCTAGGGTGTTGTTCCCTTCGGTTGTGAAGGAAGACCTGGTAGTATCCAGGGTGTTGTTCCCTTCGGTTGTGAAGGAAGACCTGGTGGGGTATCCAAGGTGTAGTTGTTCCCTTCGGGTATGAAGGAAGACCAGCTGAGCTGGGTGTTGTAGTGTCCTTAAGGGGGACTGTACCCTTGTTAGTGAAATCCTGAGAGATTGCTCAGGGACTGGACGTAGGACTCCTAAGGAGAGGAGGTCCGAACCAGGATAATTTCTTGTGTTGTGTGATTGTCTTTCTCTTGTGTGTTTGTTATTCAAACTAACAGTCACTAACCTCATTCGAAGAACATTTGTGTGAATATTTTTGGTTACAGGTATCTTGTAGAATATTTTTTAAAAGACCCATTCACCCCCCCTCTGGGCTCGACAACTGGGCAACAAGTGGTATCAGAGCAAATCTCTTCGACAAAAAAAGAAGATCCAACGATCTGAAGAGTAAAGATCCATGGCAGCCCAAGGTAGCATTGAATGTCAGTCTGTCAACCGACCCCCTCTATTTGATGGTGAAGACTATCCTTACTGGAAGACCAGGATGGAATATTTTCTACAAGGCCACGATTATTAAATTTGGTCAATAGTAGAAGAAGGTGACCTGGTTGTCACAAATGAGAAAGCTCAATGGACAGATGATGACAGGAAGAAAATTTCCTTGAATTGCAAAGCTAAGAGCATCCTTTGTTGTGCCTTGAGTAAGAAGGAATTCAACTGAGTTTCAGCCTGCAAATCCTCGATGGAAATGTGGGAAAAGCTCAGGATTACTTGTGAGGGTACGACAAAGTAAATGAGACAAGAATCGACATTCTTGTCACTCAGTATGAAAGATTTCAGATGCAGTCAGGTGAGTTAATCACTCAAATGTTCAGTCGATTCACCGATATCACCAATGGTTTAGCCAGTCTAGGGAAGACTTATGAGATTGCAGATATGGTAAGGAAAATTCTTAGATCCTTGCCATCCTCGTGGACACCAAAGGTCATAGCTATTGAAGAAGCTAATGACCTAAAGAGAATGTCAGTAGAAAAGCTCATTGGTCCCTCATGGCCCATGAGATCAACATGGAAAGGCTAGGAGAGTCATCTAGCAGAAAGAAGCACTCCAATGCGTTGAAAGCAGAAGAAGATTCACCAGAAGCCAGTTCAAATGAAAGTGAAAGCGATGAGGACAGTGAGAATGAAGAAGCAATGCTCTCTAGGAGATTGCAACGGATCTTGGCCAAAAAAAAAGTTTCAATCCGGCAGAAGGCACTTTAAGAAAAACAAGGACTTGAAAAGATCAGATGGTAAAGAAATGAAGAAAGGAGAAACCATCTGCTACGAATGTAAAAAACCTGGACACATCAAAGCTGATTGTCCAAAATTCAAGAAACCAGAATTCAGGAAGAAAGAGAGCTCCAAGAAGTTCAGAAAGTATAAGAAGAAGGCAATGGCAGCAGCATGGGAGAACAGTAGCGACTCAGACAGTGAATCAAGCTCATGCAGCGATGAAGAAGAAGCCAACTTGGCCTTCATGGCAAATGTTGATGAAAAGATAACATCTGACTCCTCCTTCGATTCATGTAATGATTCTGATTCAGATAACTTAGAGGAAGCATTTAATGAATTGTATGATAATACAAAGAAGTAACTAAATATTAAAAGCAAGTAAGAAAAACAATACTTGTTTAGAAAACACTAATTCTGATTTAAAAATAGAAAATGAAGAGTTAGAAAAACAAACAATCGAACTCAAAAGAAGAAATGAATTACTATGTGAAGATTTAAAAGATAAAAATAAATAAATAACAAAATTGGAAAAATAGGAAAGTGTAGATGAATTAAGAAAAGAAATTAAGAACTTAAATGAAGAAAATGATAAATTATCTAGCACATTAGAAAAATTCATCAATGGTAAAAACTCCCTCATATTAAAAGGTGCTAGAAGATCAGGTAAGAAGAAAAATGGATTAGGATATACACCCCCAGATAATGAAGAAACCATAGTCTATCCTAAAACATATCCAACACCAAAATTTGTACCTGAACAAGATATAGCATACAAAGCTGATTTCAAATATATAGAAAAAGTAACTAAATTATCCTGTTGTAGGCACTGTAACAAGTTAGGACATATCATAACTACATGCCCAACAAGACATAAGAAATGGATAATAAAAGGCAAAATCAATGATACTAACCCATAAGGACCCAAAAGAATTTGGGTACCTAAAACTTGATGTTTTTATTTCAGGACATCTCTCGAGCATCCAAATGGTATTTGGATAGTGGGTGCTCAAGACACATGTCAGAAAACCAGAAGTTATTCTCGCATCTCCAAGCTGAAGAAGGAACAGTCACTTATGGAGATAATGGAAAAGGAACAGTGATAGGCAGTGGCTCTGTGAATAACAAAGGAAAAACAGTCATAGAAGATGTGTTATTAGTCAAGGGATTGAAGCACAATCTCATTAGCATCAGCCAGCTGTGTGACAGAGGCCATCAGATCAAGTTTCAAGAGTCAAAGTGCAGTATAGTGAAGGATGGAGCAGTCATCTTTGAAGCAAATAGAGAAAAGAATTTGTATGTGCTCTACCTTGAAGAACTCAAAGAGCAAAATATTTGTCTAGCAGCAAGTAAAGACAAGTCTACTGAACTATGGCACAGACGACTTGGACATTGCAGTATAGATGGCATGAGGAAATTGCTGAAGAAAAGTCTTGTGGAAGGTCTACCAAAAGTCAGTGGAAAGTTGGAAGGTGTCTGTAGACCCTGTGCTAAAGGAAGCACACTAAAAGCTCCTTCAAGTCAAAGATGGTGGTGACCACCTCAAAACCCTTAGAGCTCCTACATATGGATCTATTTGGACCAATGAGGACTACTAGTCTTGGAGGAAAGAACTTTGGATTTGTCATAGTTGATGACTATTCAAGATTTACATGGGTATCATTCCTAGAGCATAAAGATGACACTGTTGACAACTTTGTTAGTTTCGGCAAGAAGGTGCAGAAAGATCAGAAGTTCAGCATTGTGTCTATCCGATCAGATCATAGTGGTGAATTTCAAAATGAAAAGTTTGCCAGATTCTGTGATGATCAGGGAATTGAGCATAATTTCTCAGGACCAAGGACACCACAACAAAATGGTATTGCTGAGAGGAAGAACAGAACCCTATTGGATATGGCAAGAACTATGCTCTCAAAATATGATCTGCCAAGATATTTTTGGGCTGAAGCAGTCAACACAGCAAGCTACATTGTCAACCGAGTGATGATCAGGCCAATCCTGAAAAAGACTACATATGAACTGTTCAAAGGGAAGAAGCCAAAGATCAGCCATTTCAGAACCTTTGGATGTCCCTGCTTTATTCACAACAATGGAAAAAGGAACATTGGTAAGTTGGATGCAAAATCAGATGAAGGCATCTTCATGGGGTACTCTTCTAAACCCAAAGGCTATAGAGTATTCAATAAACGTACTTTACTGATTGAACAGTCTGTACACATTATCTTTGATGAAACTAACCCTTCTTTGAGAAAGGAAGTAGATAGTGATAATGATGATGCAGATGAACTGTCCAAGAAACTAAATGATACATCAATTGAGAACAAGGATGATCCACCTCTGGAAGAATTGCAACAAGAAGAAGTTACTCATGAAAATCTTCCAAAGGAGTGGAGATACAAGAAAGATCACACACTTGAGAACATTATTGGTGATCCATCCGTAGGGGTAAGAACAAGAGGTAATGTTATCCCTTGTGATTACTCGGCTTTTGTATCTCAAATAGAGCCTAGGACAATCAATGAAGCTCTTACTAATGAATCTTGGATAATAGCCATGCAAGATGAATTAAATCAATTCAAGAGAAACCAAGTATGGTCACTTGTTCCTAGACCATCAGATCATCCAGTCATTGGCACCAAATGGGTGTTCAGAAATAAATTGGATGAAACTGATGTAATCTTAAGAAACAAGGCCAGATTGGTAGCTCAAGGCTATTCTCAAGAGGAAAGCATAGATTTCGATGAAACCTATGCACCTGTAGCTAGACTTGAGGCTATTAGGATATTACTAGCATATGCATCAGCTTTAAACTTGACATTATTTCAAATGGATGCTAAATCTGCATTCTTAAATGGTTTCATAAAAGAGGAAGTTTATGTGGAACAACCTCCGGGTTTTGATGATACAGAATTTCCTAATCATGTTTTCAAACTTCATAAGGCATTATATGGTTTAAAACAGGCACCTAGAGCTTGGTATGAAAGGCTTAGTTCTTTTCTTTTAAACCATGGTTTCAGTAGAGCTCAAGTAGATAGCACTCTTTTCATAAAGTCAAAGGTCAAGCACATACTATTAGTTCAAATCTATGTAGATGATATCATTTTTGGCTCTACTGATGAATCTCTCTGCAAGTATTTTGAAAAGTTAATGCAGAGAGAATTTGAACTGAGTATGATGGGAGAACTCAACTATTTCCTTGGATTACAAATCAAACAAGGAAAAGAAGGAACTCACATTTGTCAAGCGAAATACACAAAAGAACTTTTGAAGAAGTTTGGATTCGACAATGCCAAACCACTGTCAACACCAATGAGTACATCAACAAGGATGGATAGTGATAAAGATGGTAAGAAAGTAGATCAAAATATCTACAGAGGTATGATTGGTTCACTACTTTATTTAACAGCTAGTAGACCAGATATACTATTTAGTGTATGCATGTGTGCTAGATATCAAGCTGATCTTAAAGAATCACATTTCATTTCGGTGAAAAGAATATTTAGATATTTAGCTAGAACTCATGACTTAGGTCTGTGGTATCCAAAATCTTGCGAAATCATTTAATAGGATACTCAGATGCTGACTATGCTGGATGCAAGATAGATAGAAAAAGCACCAGTGGTTGTTGTCAATTTCTTGCAGGATGTTTGATATCATAGTCTTCAAAGAAACAAAACTCAGTGGCACTATCAACAGTTGAAACTGAATATGTAGCTGCTGAAAGTTGCTGTACACAACTCCTATAGATAAAGCAACAACTTGAAAACTTTGGATTAAGTATCAAATCAATCCCTCTGCTGTGTGACAACACCAGTGCCATTAATCTCACCAAGAATCCAGTTCAGCACTCAAGGACCAAACATATTGAGGTTAGATATCATTTTATTCGTGATCTTGTTGCAAATGGAAATATTGAAATATGCTTTATTGATACAAATGGCCAATTAGCAGACATTTTCACAAAAACCTTACCTGAAGAGAGATTCACATCTCTTAGAAGGGATTTAGGCATGTGCAATTTGTGATAAAAGTTTGCTTACAACTGGCACATTAATTTTCAGATTTAAGCTATTTTTCCCTCCATATTTTTTAAGCGAAAGAAATTCAAATTATCCTTTGTAACCGCTCTTTCATTGAAGTCGGTTTGAATAGTCAACATCTTTTGTCATTTTCCTCCGCCTTTTGGCGCCTCACTTTCCACAATGCATTAATTTATTCCTAAAAATTGAATGAGATAACGATTCATATCTCATCGTCTACCTTTCCCCTTTTTCATCCTATCGCATGAGTCGATGCCCTAACAACTCATACCTCAACCCTCTGCAAATTTGAACCTTCCTCCTCCTTCCCGCAAAATTTCTTGAGGATTCCTTCTCTTCTCCTTCCGTTTCAACCCTCCAGAGACTTTCCCACCTGAATCCATGGCCGCACCAGTCATCGCCGGCAGTTTGGGTGGCTACAGCGCCGAGTTTCTCACTCTTGAGCAGCAGGAGAGGTTTACCTTTGTGAAGATGAAGCTCTGTGGCAATAAAGAAGTCGATGTCGCTAATCTGAGGAAAAGTGGAATGAGCAGCGTGGTAGAATTGATTAATCAGATGCAGTGGACAGGAGTTACCACCTTTTCAGAGGTCAGTTATCTGGACCTGGTAAAAGCTTTCTTCGTGTGTATGAGAACAGAGGAAGATGGGTCCCTAGTTTCTTCAGTGAAGGGAACCATGATTAGAATAGACCCTGAGTTGCTGAAGATGTTGTTTAATGTGAAGACTTCCGGATTTAGTGGGGTTCACACTGTGGACGCCCAAGTGAAAGGTTTAGGAATTGTAGGGCCGGGCTTCAAGCTAAGGGACGGCAAGCTTGATATAAATCAACTATCTGCCTTCAACCGCCTCCTACATTTTATTGTTTGTCAAATCTTAGTTCCCAGAAGTACAACTTTTTCATCTTGCACAAAGGCCGACTCTGACATAATGTACTGGGCCATTCAAAATAAGGAGATAAATATGGCCGTAGTAATGATGGCAGAGATCAGATTTGGGACACCAAGAGCAAATTAAATGTGTCCCTGCCTTAAGCCCACCTACTTACCAAGATCTTCAAACACTTCGGTGTTGATCTTTCTGGGGCAGTTGTAGAGAACATGGGCCAAGCAATCAAGTCCAGGAACCTGAAGAAGAGTGGTTTCTCTGTGGAAAATGGTGTCTGGTTCAAGGCTTCAGTTGCTGAAGGCGAAGCCATCATCGATGACACCTCAGTTGTTCATCAGGAGATGGGATCAGCGAATATGATTCCAGAATTGCCAATGGAGTCAGTTTCAGCTCCAGTAGTTGGAGCAGCAGAATCTTCAGGCCCCTCTATAGCAGAAGTTCAGCCTGAAAGTGCAGTAGAAGAAGAAAGAGTATCTGTAGCAACTTCAGAATTTCCAGAAGAATCAGCTCAAATCTTTGCAGAAAGGAGAATTGAGGATATTCTCCCAGAGGACTTTATTCCAGTTGAGGACCCACTACCCTCAACTGTAGTTGCATCTATTCTTTCAGATATTATTGATTTGATTCCTTTCACCTCTAGTGCTCCAGAAGCTAGTGGGAGAGTTGCTGAAGAGGCTATGGCATCAGACCACTTTGATGTTCAAATGGAAGATTTACCAGTAGAGTTAGAGCACCCAGCTGCTCAGGGTGACTCTATGATGGCGGATGCTCCCATTCAGGGGGAGCAGGTGTCAAATGAAGAAGATGCTCCTATTGAGGGGGAGCCATCAAAAGAAGGTTCAGTAGAAGCAACTCCAGTTGTTGATGATCAGGAGGAAAGGCATGGAGATTCTCCAAACTTGGATGACAGAGAAGGGGAGACTGCAAGCTCTTCGAGCTCAGATGATGATCAACCTCCTCCTACAAAAGAAGGCAAGAAGAAAGGAAAAGAAGTTGACTCTGAAGTTCCTCTCCTGGATGATACACCTTTTGAAAGGCAGGTCAAACAGAAAATTGTTATAAATTTGAAGCCAGCGATTGAAAGGCTGAATGTGCAAGGTGAGCTATTATGTTCTCTCCAGTCAGATGTCAATTCTATATTTCTGAGCCAAGCTTCAGCCAACAAAGAGTTAGCTCAAATCAGAAATGCTATGAAATGGTTCAATAAGGAGATGAGTAGCATGAAAGGCATGCTCTCGGATATTATTAAAGCAGTTGGAGTTCAAGCTCCTCCTGCTCCAGCAGCTCAGGAGCATGGAGAAAATGTGTCTGGGCCATCAAGGCCAGCACCAGAAGCAGCAGCAACACCAGAAGAGGTAGGGCCAACAGGGCCAGCTGATCAGGTTGAAGGGCCACCAGGGCCATCTAAGCAAGGGTCAGGGCCATCAGGGTTGTTGGAGAGTGAGTCTGTGCAGATAGAGGCAGAAGAGTTCTTGGCGCCCAAGCCCCCAGCTCTCTCTTCTCCCTCTCACACACCTATTCCTCCAACTCCACCCTCAGCTCCTACAGCACCTCTTGCTCCTCCAACATTCAAGAAGCCTCAATTTAGACCAATTTCTTCTCCTACACCATTTCAGTCCACCTCATCTCCTGCCTCCTCTACTTCCATTCCTTCTCCTTCTCCTATACATGAGGACCCTCCAGCATCCTCAGCTAGAGCCTCCTCCTCCTCCTCTGGTCCCTCCCTTGGACCAGCTGATGACCTCCCAACTACTTCACATTCTTTTCTTCATCCTACTCCTCCACCATCTTTCATCACTATCATACCTGAACGAGCTCAACTCAACTCTCCCTTTATGGAAAAGATAAAGGATGAGTTTGAGGAAGGGATCCTCAGGTCTGTGTTGAAAGTTGGAGAACATATTCACAGGGCAGACCCTTCTAGTCCTGCCCCTAAGAAGAGGAAACTTACTTCTACTTCCTCCTCTTCCTCTGAACCCAAATACCCACCTTTGTGATTTTCTCTCACAGTGGACAACAAACATAACCCACTGTATAGGGAATACCTTTCCAAAGTTGTTCTTGCCACCATCATTAACTTTCCTTTTTTTAATCTTTCTGATCATTTGAACACCATTCTACCCTACACTTCTCTTTCAAAGTCTGAAAAATCCAAAATCTTCTCTCTTGCCCACTCCAAATCTGAAGAGCAGTGGGGCAAAGGTCACAAGGATCTCCTAAAGAAATTCATTCTTGCCAAATCTACCAGATTTCCTCCCAGGGACCACTCCCTGACCCTATCTGAGTGGTTCATGATGTATCACCAAGAACTTTGGGCTCCCTTCATTCAAAAGGAAATCAAGATGGTCAGGCACTATGTGTTGTTCAACAACTACAGATATGTCCATCGACTTCCTGAAGTTCAGCTCAGCTAGTTCAAAAGGGCAATTTCAGCTCTCAATCCAGACATCTCACATACTTCAGACGTTCAGGTAGATTTTGCTACCCTCCAAGTACTTGAAGAAATAGCCCTTCCTCAAATCCATTTCCTTGTCATGGAGTCCTCTGTAGGATCCATTATCTTTGAACGTTTTGCCAAAGTAATGGGCAGAATTAAAGTGCAGAAAGGCTGCCTGGTTGCCTTTCCTAGATTCCTATTTAGGGAATATCACCAGGGGCATGTAAGTGCTGAAGTTCTAGCCCCTATTCTATCTGAATGTGAAAGGCTGCATCTTCTGAATGGTCCAAGTTCTACCCCCTGTCAGCTCAGCAGCTGTTTGAAATCAATGAAGCTCAGGCCAGGGAAGGCAAACCAGTCATTTCTCCAACTACTTTCCTAGATATGAACTCCATTCATCTTGTTGATGACCCCTTCAAGGTCTGGGAGGAAAGATACAAAGTGTATGTGGCTATGCACAAGGCTCTCAGAGATAACCACAACCACTATCATGTAACCATGAACCAATTCCTCACCTGTGCCAGCTTTGGGACTCATCGATTTCTCAAGATGAACATGGACAAGAATGCATATGCTGATCTTCTCTATCAGCATCTAGATCTTCATCTCAAAAGGATGGCTTTCACCATGGGACCATCCTACTCTGTATCTTTTGGAGTCTTCAAAACTCTTTTTGAAGAGCAGGAAGCACAGGCATGGGAAACCATCTCCCATTTTGCCTCTCTTTTGTCTCCTGCCTTCTATTTACCTGTACCTCCACAAAGTTAATGAAATGACCTTCTTTATGTAATCCTATTCTTTTTCTCTCTTCTTTCTTTGTCTCCGATTGTCTTTTTGCTCAATGACAAAAAGGGGGAGAAAATTAGCATGTCTGAAATACAATATTTTTTTAAGGGGAGAAAATTAGCATGTCATATCTTTAGACTGATTGCAGATATTTTTCATCCATGCTTATTGTTCAGTTTTGTCATCACCAAAAAGGGGGAGATTGATGATCAGTCTGTCCCCATGTAATTTTAATTAATTACATATATATATATATTTTGATGATTAACAAAACCAAACAAGAGTTTATTAATTATATCTAATGAATATTTCATAAGTCTTAAGTACAGGAAAAACACCAAGGTCAAACAAGCCCACAAAAAGTATGCATTACTTCTTTGAAGTTTTAATCTTTTCAACATGATATTTCTCTAAGTCATATCGATTTCTGTCAAAGATCATAACGATTTCCTTATAAGTATGGAAAGTCATGTTATTTCAAACAAGTCGATGCCACAACGACTCTATAAGTGACCTTAACGATTTCTTTAGAGTCCGTAACGACTTGCTCGTCACAACGACTCTATAAGTGACCGTAACGATTTCTTTAGAGCCTGTAACGACTTGCTCGTCACAACGACTCTATAAGTGACCGCAACGATTTCTTTAGAACTCGTAACGACTTGCTCGTCACAACGACTCTATAAGTGACCGTAACGATTTCTTTAGAGCCCGTAACGACTTGCTCGTCACAACGACTCTATAAGTTACCGTAACGATTTCTTTAGAACTCGCAACGACTTGCTTGCCGTAACGATTCTATAAGTTACCGCAACGATTTCTTTAGAACTCGCAACGACTTGCTCGACGTAACGATTTCATAAGTTATCATAACGATTTCTTTAGAACTCGCAACGACTTGCTCGCCGTAACGATTTCATAAGTTATCATAACGATTTTTTTAGGACTCGCAACGACTTGCTTGCTGTAACGATTATATAAGTATTCATAACGATTTCTTTAGAACTCGCAACGACTTGCTCGCCGTAATGATTTCATAAGTTATCATAATGATTTCTTTAGAACTCACAACGACTTGCTTGTTGTAACGATTTTATCAAATACCGTAACGATTTTTTTAAGCAACGATTTCTTTAGAGCTCATAACGACTTGATAAGTGTTCACAACAATTTGCTTTGTATAACGATTTGTTAAGTGTTTCACAACGATTTCTTCTATGTCATAACGACTTGGTCAACCTGACTTATTCATAACGATTTCATAAGTCATATAGTCATCGATTTCATATTGACTTGATATTATCTTTGTTGACTAGTCAAAGACCACGTATGCATCTCTCTGACGCACCTGCATTTAATGAGACCTGAACGTATCTCTGCATGCATGCAGACAATATCATCCTTTATCGTGCTTACTCTGATTACATCTTTTAGACTTAAGCTATTTGGCATTACTATTTTCATGTCTATTGCTACTGACGTTGACTGACATCAGAGACAGCTTAGTTGTCTGCTATTTGAGATTGACATTTGTGCAGACCTCTGATCTAGCTTCATGGTACAACGTTAAACAAAATAGAAGCCATAGGATACTTCTGAAGATCTCATCTCTTTGCGTGCTCAAGTGATCAAAAAGACTGTTGGCTGGAAGCTTTCAAGACTCCAGACACCCTTCAGTCTAACGACTACTCCCAAGAGAGAGACAACGGATACTTCAACGTCCATATTTTAAATTGAAGATATATATACAAGTCTGAAGTACAGAAGGCACAACACAACAACCGAAACATTCATTGCAACAACTCCTGAAGAGACCAATACACAATCGTTCAAGCTTTCAAGTCTCCTGAGAATTCTAGAGCCAAGAATTCCATTCCCATTGCTATAGCTCTTAGCTCTCCATTTGTAGTGAAAAATCCTAGAGAGAGATTGTGTAGTTCTGAGAGTGAGCTTAGATTAAGATCCTTTGCTCTCAGTGCTAGTTGCTTCAGATCCTTGCTTGTTTAAGCTTGGTCTAGGGGCGTGTATTTCAATCTATTCCTTGGTGTTGTTCCCTTCGGTTGTGAAGGAAGACCTGGTAGTATCCAGGGTGTTGTTCCCTTCGATTGTGAAGGAAGACCTGGTAGTATCCAGGGTGTTGTTCCCTTCGGTTGTGAATAAAGACCTGGTGGGGTATCCAGGGTGTAGTTGTTCCCTTCGGGTGTGAAGGAAGGCCAGCTGAGCTGGGTGTTGTAGTGTCCTTAAGGGGGACTGTACCCTTGTTAGTGAAATCCTGAGAGATTGCTCAGGGACTGGACGTAGGACTCCTAAGAAGAGGAGGTCCGAACCAGGATAATTTCTTATGTTGTGTGATTGCCTTTCTCTTGTGTGTTTGTTATTCAAACTAACAGTCACTAACCTCCTTCGAAGAACATTTGTGTGAATATTTTTGGTTACAGGTATCTTGTAGAATATTTTTTAAAAAACCCATTCACCCCCCCTCTGGGCTTGTCAACTGGGCAACATTTCCTCCTTTAGGATTATTGTCATAGATCCGTCCAAGATTCCAATTCTCTTGGGATGTGGGCTATAAATACAAGTGGTTCTGAAGTCCCAGATGACACCTATCGCGCAAGAGAGTCTCCATCCCTCAAAGCTAGGGTTTTGGGTGATCTTCTCAAGAAGCTTGCAGCAGACCTCGAGTTCAAGTGTTCCATACATCTTTGCTACTACGTGGAGTTGCTGCCAAGTGCCAAGAAGTTGTACTACATCCAAGCAACGCCCAGAAGGCTTCAGTGAAGAGTTCAAGCTATGTTCTTCATCAGCATACATTGTTCTACAACAGCTCTTCATCTCTGGACAAGGGAATCTATAAACTAGAATTTTTCTTCTCTATTCCTCATGTCCATGTTTTTTTTTGTTCTTCTTTAAACCAAGAACATCTATGTGTGTGCTCGAGTTGTGAGCACATGGTTGGTATGTAGTGTGTGCGACGTATATACATCAGGCTGTCTCATCCCCAAAAACGAAGTGGGGTTTGTGTTCTTCCCAGAAATAATCGTGTGTGTGGGAAGGTTTCTAACTTATTCCTCTAAACAAGTTAATGAAAATCCTCACGGGGTGTGAGGTAGTGGACGTAGATGCACATGTGGTGTGTTAGCCGAACCACTCTAAATTCTGCATGCATGTATATATGGTTTACTTCTATATCTTCTATTTTTATTCTACGCACGTTAGGATAGCTGGTTTTGCTATTGCTATTATCATATTTCATTGTGTATCTTTCTTAATAGATTAGCTTAATTGAGTTTAGTCTATTGTGTGTAAGAGAATTTTATTTTGGTAATAACTAATTCATCTCTCTCCTCTTAGTTGATCATCACACATTCGTACATATTTTACTTCAAGTTGCACAATGGGGCTATAGCAATGAGGTGACCATGTGCAGCGGATAGGGGTGTTCGCTATTCAGTTCAAACTGAAAATCAAACCGAACTGAGCGATTCGGTTTGGTTTGGTTCAGTTTAAACATAGAAAAAAATTTGGTTGGTTCCAAACCAAATCGAAAAAAAAAAAATTAGTTTGGTTCGATTCTAAGCTCTATAAACCAAACCAAACCGATTAAACTGAATACAATAATAAGTTTTAATTTGTGTATATCTATCAAGTTTATTCAATATATTTACTTAAAAATACATATTATGGATGGTAAGATAGTCATCAACATTTAATACTTTATTTTAAATCTTATTTGATAGTGATTTATTAGAGAAAAAAGTGATTAAAATCTTATTTAAGAGTAAGAGAATCTAAAAGTCTATTTATTTTCAAGTTAAACCGAACCAACCGAATTATTTTAGTTTGGTTTAGCTTGGTTTGGTTTCAAGAGACTTTGGTTTGGTTTAGTTTGGGTTGGGTTTGAATTTAATTTGATTTGATTTATTAAAATTTTCTATAAATCAAACATGAAAAGTCTTTCAGGTTAGCCTATTGTGGTTGCAACAGGGCTTATCTTCGGCCCTCATGTGTCGGTATAGCCAATGCCTATATCGCAGCTAAGCCCCACCCGATCACCTAGTCACTAGCCTGTAATAAGGCAAGTTTAGTGACTAGCATGAGAAATTTTTTAATATTTTGATAATAATATAATAATAAATATAATTATTTAAATTAAAAATCTTATGCTGGAGTATTGACTGATTAGTTTGGAATTTTTTAATAATTTGATAATAAAAATAATTATTAATTTAAAAATCTTATGTTGAGATTCGATGGGCGTTCCTGATAGGTGTCAATGGGCCGGGCCTGGGCTGGCCCAGGCCCAGCCTGGTTTTTAGATGATAGGCCCAGGCCCGGCCCAGGCCCGGAAAAAAGCCCGGTTTTCAGGATATTGGCCCGGCCCGGGGAGCTTTTTGATGGCCCGGCCCAGGCCCGGCCCGGTTTTTACTTTTTAATGATACTTATGTTGTCTATTGATGAGCACACAGATTTTATTAGCACACAAACTTTATTAGGGCCTCCCACTTATGGAGCCAAACGGCCCAAACACAATGAAAAATTTTAGATCCTCCAGATCCCTTGTTAAGCAAGATTCAGAAATAAGAAAAGCCCAATTTAACTGTCCATGGATCCGATGCTCCCACTCAATTGATACACAGCCATACAGACACCCATGAAGGCCCATTTTGTACATAAAAAATAAACATTAACTCATTAAATCTGAAATAAACATTAGACAGTGTTCAACTGTTCATAAACAGAAATAAACATTAAGCCATTCAATCTGAAATAAGTATTAGACAGTGTTCATAAACAAAAATAAACATTAAACCATTCGATCTGAAATAAACATTAGACAGTGTTGATAATCTGAAATAAACATTTAGAGTTTGGACAGTGTTCATATACTCCACTTAAAGCTTCAGAATACAACCTAAATTATTTGAGTCATAATGATAAAAACAATAACTGATAATTAAAATGGCTTCATGAAAACTGTCCATAAACCATCTTCAAGAGAATCACCACAAGCAACCTCCATCTTCTTTCTTTCTCCATCACTATGTAAAAAATAAATATATGCAATCAGCCAATCATAAGATCTACAAAGTAAGTTGTGTAATAAATCTCATGTAGTCATGTTGAGTAAAATAAAGATGGTATTATCATATTAACACATCACCTTTTCAAAGTCCTAATCAATGGCAAACTTTAGCCTCCATTCTTGGCATGTGAAAGTCATGTAGAACCTTGTAAAAAACATACACAAAATAAATACATGTGGCAAACAGTAGAAAGACAAAAACAACATTTAAGTCTTCTAATTACCTTGTATATGATCCTCTTCTCTAAGCCAATCTTCACAGCAGATTAATGCTTCCACATGTCTGGTGTCAACCTACTTCGATATTGATCTAGCACTCTCCCACCATTGCTAAATGCAACCTCAGAAGCAACAAGTAGATGCAGGAATTGCTAGATAATCACGAGCTATTTTGGAAAGTGTAGGATACACCAAAGAATTGTCACTCCACCACTTAAGGATGTCAAAACTCTTTTGATTGAGGGGACACAACACTTTCATCAAGATACCGTTCAGTTCTGACTTTGATTCTTGTAAGTTCTGTTGGCTCAAAAATTGATTGTATCCACTAAGAAATTCATTATCTGCTAATATCTCCTCGTCACAAGGTGCATCACCTTCTCTACTTTCTTGTGAAGCTTGATTAATAATATTTTGATTATATGCTCCTTGTACTCAATAAAAATGACATGGATAGCCTCGGTCACCTCACTAACAAAGCTTGCACATTGAAGTCCATAAATTTGCTTAAAAGCATAATGAAGGAATAACATCTTAAAACGAGGATCAAACACAGTTGTTATTGCATATAAAATAGTACAATCCCCCCAATATTTGTCAAACTTGACCTGCATTTGTGGCACCATTTCTCGAATAATAGGATATGAAGAATCAACTTCTTGATGCAACAAACTTCTAATTGAACAAATTTCATGCAAACACATGTTTGAAGAAGGAGCCTTACTGGCTGAAAGCACATTTGTAGCATTAAAAAATGGCTTCAAAAACTTGCAAACAAACTCTGCTTGCTTCCAATCATCCAATGTAGGTGTGAGTGTATAGTCAGAATCCCATGTTTCTAAAACCAAAAAAACTCTTTTATAGTAAAGTGCACTTTCTAACATGAGATAAGTTGAATTCCATCTTGTTGGAACATCTAGAGTAAGACTCCTCTTTTTTTGCAAACCAACCTGATTCATCACTTCATCAAATTTTTGTTCACGTGAAGTTGAGCTTTTCACATATTTAACACTATCACGAATGCTTGCAATAGCATCATGTAACACTCGAAGCCCATGTTGAACAATGATATTCAAAATATGAGCACAACATCGATTTTGAAAGAAACGGCCTCCCAACAAAAGGGCATTCTTTTCAATGAGATTTGTCTTTACCACCCTACACAAAACATCATTCACGGTACAATTGTCACAAGTGAGACTTGAAACCTTCTTATCAATGCCCCATTGTGTCAGTGCCTTTATGATGACATTTCCAATTGAAACACCTGTATGTGGTGAACTAATCATGCAAAATTTAATAATCTTCTTGTGCAACTTCCATTTATCATCAATGTAATGAACTGTAAGACATAAATATCCAAGATTTTGATTGGAAGTCCATAAATCTGTAGTAAGACTGACCCTTTCACATTTTTTTAGGGCATCTAATAAAGCTTGCTTCTCTTTCATATATATCTTTTCACAATCACTTCGCAATGTGTTCCTTGACACCAATTGAAATTCAGGACGCACAGCTTTCAAAATCGGCGAAAACCTCGATTTTCAGAAAATGAGAAAGGCAACTCATCAATAATGACCATTCTTGCAAATTCTAAACGACAAAGATCTGCATCATACTTGTAATTTGTAAGATTGACACCACCATTAGAATGTGGGATGAAAGTCAATGTTGCTTGTTTTTTTGTTTTCCAAAGAAACTTCGCGCAATTCTTGACATGTCTACCAAGGTGGCTAGTTCCATCACTTGAATTACAAGTGAATGATGCATTGCAATACTTGCAAAATGCCCTATTAGATCCATCAGCCTGATTCTTTATTTCAAAATGTTCCCAATGAGGAGACTTAAGCTTTCTAGCACGCTTAGACACCACACTTGATGATCTTTCAGTTTCGACAATATCATCAGAACTCTTTGTAGTATCATTAGCATTCTCAGCCACCAAACTTTCATTTTCAGTATTGTTAACATTGTCATTCACTTGAGACATTTCTAAACAAGATAAACAAATAACAATAAGAACATACACATTATGTGCTATGTGCATAGTTTACATGATAAAAGACTGGGGAACATACCTCACTGTCAATATAATTTGCGGACAGATCTGATGTAGAACTCCACCAAATTGCTGCACAATGAAGAGAAATTTTGTTAGCTTAAGCAGTGTGCGAAAGGGCTGGCCGGGGCCCAGTGTGCAGTGTGCGGCTCTGGAGTGTGCGGGCGTGAGCGCGTGTGCAGTGTGCGGGTGTGGGCAAGTGTGTAGTGTGCAGTGCGGCGTGTGCAGTGTGCGCGGGTGCCTGCATGAGGGGGCGACCGGTGGGGGAGATGGGGGGGCGACTAGTGGGGGGGCGATCGGGGGGGGGGGGGGGGGGGGGGCGATCGGTGAGGGGAGCAAGGGGGGCGACTAGTGGGGGGGCGCGGGTGTGGGTGGGGGGGGGGGGGGGCGACCGGTGGGGGGGAGGGGGGGCGAGTGGGGGGGCGGGGGTGTGGGGGGAGCGGGGGGGGGGCGACCGACGGGGGGGCGACCGGGGGGGGGAGCGGGGGGGTGCGATCGGTGGGGGGGCGCGACCAGTGGGGGGGGGGAGGCGCCGGTGTGGGGGGAGGGGCGACCGGTGGGGGGAGCAGGGGGGCGACTAGTGGGGGGGCGCCGGTGTGGGGTGAGCGGGGGGGGCGACCGGTGGGGAAGAGCAGGTGGGGGGACGCGGTGTGGGGGGGAGAACGGGGGCGACGGTGGGGGGGGAGCAGGTGGGGGCGACGGCGGGGGGGGGGGGGGGAGCAGGGGGGCGACCGGTGGGGGGGGGGGGGGGGATGCAGGGCAGCAGGCGGCCTACCTTCTTCTCCGTTCTTCACTGGAAGTCTGGAACGCCAGAGCAGGAGGCAGCCGAGCGGAGTGGCGGACGCTTGACGCTTCGCGAGAGAAAACCAAATCCGAGTTTAGGTTTTCAGGAACAGTAGAAACCGGGCTGGGCGGGCCGGGCCGGGCAAAGCCCGAAATCGGCCCAAGTTTATTGCGGGCCGGGCCGGGCCGAAATTTAAAAATGGGCTGAAAAATGAAGCCCAAGCCCGTGTTATACCGGGCCGGGCCTCCGAGCCTCCGGGCCTCCGGGCCGGCCCGGTCCAGTTGACACCCCTAGTTCCTGATGTTTCTCACTCTTTTGGATCCTTCCTTTAGTCAAACGGAACGAACAGAAATAGAATCAGATCGATTCCCGAAATGCCTTTTTGGATCTTCCTCAATGTCCTGGCTATTCACGGAACGTGAGAAGCAGATGAATAATCATCTACTTCCGGAAGAAATCGAAGAATTTCTTGGGAATCCTACAAGATCAATTCGTTCTTTTTTCTCTGACAAATGGTCAGAACTTCATCTGGGTTCGAATCCTACTGAGAGGTACTGCTACTTAGTATCGGCAATGAGTCTGAAAAAGCATCTAAAAGGGTGAAATTTAGATATTTGCACCCTGTCGAAGTAAGGAACCATGGCATATATGTTTGGAACAGATTCCATTTTGAGAGATTTGAAAGAGCACTATCTCGTTGAAAGGTTCTATACATCTGCTGTTTCTCAACGCATTTCTTTAGACAAAGACTCCGTTTTTTCCTCTTTCCGGATGGTAAATATTTCTCAGAACATGGAGTGTAAATCAAACCCATGTTTGAATTGAAACTGAGATACTGATGCGAATTCTTCCCTTCTGAATCAGATAGATTCATATCTGAAAAAGACTTACAAGAAGTTCTTCAGTCTTACATGGCGCACACTGTGCACTCCAACGGTGGAGATGAATGCCACTTATCATAGGGGCTTTGGGATGTCTGCTATTCCACACCCTCGTGGCATGTCACCATTGGGTGAGCACCAAGTATTTCCCTTCTCACACGTATCACAGAGAGCATCAATTGGCATCGATCATCGCGCGCAGGAACCAGTCCGATGTGATGGTCGCCACCATCGCCGAAGTTTCCAATGCCTAATTCTCCGGAATGGAAGAAGGGCAATGCAAATCTTAATTCTACTCCCAAAACAGAAGCCTCGCGAGACTCCTTTTAATCGATGGGCGTTCCTCGTATCGTGATTCATGTTTCTCACAACACAAGTATCGCAGAGAGCATCGATCATTTGACATCGATCTTCGCGCGTATGAACCAGTCCAGTCCGATTGATGGTCATCACGACCATCGCCGAAGTTTCCAATGACTAATTATCCGGAAAGGAAGAAGAGCAATTAGCTGGGTAGTTTAACAGTCTTCTGCTCCCGAAACAGAGGCCTCTCCGGCTTGTAATCATAATTGGCATGCCCACACCATGCACGTATGATCGTGGGAGTCAGGCCCATTACAGTAATCAACGGAAATTTCCATCTTCCACTATAATGATCGAAGCAAGCTTACGAGAGATGATGCACTCTCCAAAAGGAAATAAACATGTTACTACAAACAGGAGAAATACTTAGCGGGAAAGAGTCAAAGAGAGAAGGCCAGGCCGGGTAGGGTCGCCGCGTCTGTTTGTAGGAGAAATGCTTAGTAACTGCACACCTTGGTGTGATGTTCACACAGCATATATGCTGCCCTGCCCAGACGACGCTAGCTATATACCCCACTACACAAATTAAATTGAGTTACGAAGCTAGCTTGTCAGGACATCGGAGGAGTTGATGATGGAAAAGCAACACCACAAGGCACATACCTTCTTCTCCTCCTTGTTCCTCTGGCTTTGCCTTCAGTACTCCTCCCTCCTCCCCGCATGCCTTGGTGATCGAGGTCAGATCCTCCAAGTGGGGAGCAGCGACGTCGAGGACGACCGCCACCGCGTGCAGGCCTTCATCGTTCACGTGGAGAAGCCGGAGCACATGGTGTTTGCCACAGCCGAAGAGAGGGCCGACTGGCACAGGTCCTTCTTGCCGTCACCCACCTTGGACTCGGGCGAGCCGCGGCTGATGTACTCTTATGATAAGGTCATCTGCGGCTTCGCCGCCCTGCTGACAGCTGCGGAGGTGGAGGGGATGGAAGGCATCGACGGGTTCCTTTACGCCCATCCCGCCTTTCCCGTCCAGCTCCGGACCACGCACTCGCAGCATTTCATGGGGTTGGACGACTCCACGGCCGGCAGCAGCCTGTGGAATATCACGAACCAGGGGGAGGGCATGATCATCGGGGTGTTCGACACCGGGATAGACCCCACCATTCTTTCCTTCAACGACTCTGGCATGCCGCCGAGGCCCGAGGCCTGGGATCAACATCCCTGCCAGTTCAAGCACCGAAGGTACCGCTGCAACAACAAGGTAATCGGCGCCATGGCATTCAACAGGCGATCGAAGACCCCGCCGGCAGCGGACGATATCGACGGCCACGGAACAATGGTAGCCAGCTGTGCGGCGGGTAGCCCGGTGGCGGGGGCAAGCTACCACGGCCTCGCCGCCAGCACCGCATTTGGGGCGGCCCCACGTGCGTACATAGCCGTCTACTGCAAAGAGTTCGGCGGACAATTTGGCCGCCTACGACCAGGCCATCACGGACGGCGTGGACGTCTTTTCCGTCTCGCAAGGCCAAAACATAGCCCGCCCTTTCTACCAAGACGTGTTCGCCATCGGCGCTCTGTCGGCGGTGGAGAACGGGATCTTCGTCAGCGTGGCCGCTGGCAACAGCGGGCCGGGCCACGGAACCATCTTGGAGAACGCCCCTTGGACGCTGTCGGTCGGTGCGAGCTCCACGGACAGGGTGGTGAGTGCCATCATCCACCTCGGCAACGGGACCCAAGTCCACGGTGAGTCTCTCCTATCTCCCGAGAGCGCTGCCCGGTTCCCGACCACCCCGTTGCCTCTGGTGTTCCCCGGGGCGTCGAGCCCGGAGCAAGCCGACTGCAATGATCCCACACTGGGGGACGTCGACGTCGAGGGCAAGGTAGTGCTGTGCGTTGCCTCGTACGATGCGTACCAGAAAACAGCCGGGCCGTGGGGATCGCTGTGGACAATGGTGCCGCGGCCGTCGTGCTCATGAACCGGAGGAACGCCCCGGCCGGTACTCCCGGCGACCTCCTGATCGTGGGGAACACCATCCTCTTGGACTTCCAAGGCCGCGAAGAAGGGAGCCACGGTGCATGTGAGTTACGAGGACTCGCAGACGATCCAGGCCTACTACGCCGCCGCCGGCTCCGGGTATGACGAGCCCAGCGCCACCATCAGGTTCACCGGGACGATGGTGGGGGCCCGTCCCAGTCCCCGGGTGACGTCCTTCTCCTCCAGGGGCCCCAGCGCCGTGAACAAGGGCATCCTCAAGCCCGACATCCTCGGCCCCGGCCACAACATCCTCGGCTCCACGCTCGACTTATCCGTGCTCAGGCCTTTCGTCATGGCATCCGGCACCTCCTTGGCATGCCCCCACCTCTCAGGCGTCGCTGCCCTGCTCAAGAAGTCTCACCCTGACTGGACGCCGGCGGCCATAAGGTCGGCAATCATGACCACGGCCGACATCATCGACAACAATGGGGGGTTCATCACGGACGAGACAGGCGGCCGGGCCAACGCGTTCGCGACCGGCGCCGGGCAGGTCCAGCCCGCCAAGGCGAACGACCCGGGGCTGGTGTACGACATCGACCCCCGCGACTACACCCGCTACGTGTGCGGCCTGGGCTACACGGACAAGCACATCAAGGCCGTCCTCCGGCGGTCCGTGGACTGAGACGCCGAGGGCCGCATCAGGAGCTCAACTACCCGTCGTTCTGGGTGACACTGGCGGGCACAGCTAGCAAGCAGGTGAGTCGGACGATGACGAACGTGGTGGATGGGGAGGCAAGGTACACGGTGTCCGTCGACCCAATCCCGGGGGTGCAGGTGACAGTGCAGCCGACGATTCTAGAGTTCCAGAGTTTGGGCGACAAGGGGAGCTTCACGGTACATTCGAGCCAGAGGCGGGGGGGGGGGGTGCCGGGGAGCACCCAGGACGGGCAGCTTAGGTGGTTCTCCGAACTGGATGACCACGTTGTCCGGAGCCCCATCGTCGTTAATTTCCTTCGTCTGATCAAGTTCATCATGAAAAATGACCGGCGGCTGGCCTGTTGTCCACCCCCCCCCCCTCCTCGATCTCTTTCCTGCCTGCCTGCCTGCTTGCTCCATGGCATCGCCATGATGAACAGCGTATTTGCGCGTGCTTCATGAAACAACCAGGGAACGTGAAATATAGTAGGGTTTTCTTTAAAAATAATATAGTTTAAAATTTTAATTAATTAACTAACAGTCTAAAATTTTAAATTTGTAGAATAACATCGCTTGACCGTCAACAATTAAGTCAGCTAATATGCTAGCGTGATCATTCAAAACAAATTGAAAGATATAAATCAGTCTCAAAACCGATTTACTGTAATCGTTTCTGCGCCCCTGACCAATTACTGTAACTCAGTTATGCCAGAACTGATTATACTCAATCGGCCAATGGTAAATTAGATCTGCTTCTGTTCTTTACAGTTTGGCCTGGCCTACTCCTCATGGTTTTCATCAAAATCTCATTTTAACACCACATTCGTATTGTTTGATTCGGAGATGTTTGTATATCGGCCAGATGTATACAACACTCCATGATTCCATGCTATGGAGTCATCAACACATGGGCAAGGGCCAAGATGGAACGTTCAAGTACTGTATGCCATAGTATTGCAATTTTCATTTGCAAGCTTGTTGCACATTGCTGATGCAAAGTTGTATTTTATAGCCATATCAAAACCAAAAACATTAAACCAAAATTTGCTAGTCACATCTTTACAGTCTGAATTTTAGTGTTCATCCTAAATTTCAAGGACAGAAATACACTTCGATGTAAAGCACGAACACTAAATTAACCAAAATGAGAAAGTAAAAACTACTTAAAAGAATCCCCTAATAAATCATGGTGATGTAGACATGAACATGGTGAGTACTCAAAAAGCTAGCACTAGGATTATGTGCGCTCGAAATGTTCCCGTATGAACCTTTTCGCGGAAGTCGATCGGGTATACTTGATTCTGACATATTTCTGGAGGTGCTTCTGGTAGGAGAAGTCTATGAAGACACCATTTGTCCGCACGACGAAGAGAAATCTCAAGTTCCTGAATCGAGCTAGGGTCGTGCCTATCAACCTTCAACAAAAGTTGTGAGAGATGCAACACCCGGGTTGACAGAAGATGTGAAAGATATGCAGGCAGGTTAAGCATGAAGAAGTAAATCATGCTCTGGTGGATCGCAATTACCTCTCTACTATTTGGGAGAGGTTATTGACCACCTCAATTGGGAAGGCAGGCCACACAATCTACTTGACTTATGGAACATCTGCACCCATTTTCCTAATTAGTATAGATTCATCACCATTTACAACAAATCAGTTGTGGCATTAACCTTGGACACAAAGAAATGATCATGTATTGAAGGCTGAAGGGAATAGGATAAAATTAAAAGGCAGGAATATCATCTGTAGAGCCCAGGAGTCTCTTTTGGCAAACAAGAAAATCTGGGAGAAATCTTCTGTGAAAATTGTTAGGAAAAAGGAAGCTGTCATGGTCTGGGGTTTTAATATCAACTATTTACATCAAATGGGGAGACAGAGAAGAACTTTCATGGCAGAAACCGGACATTTGTTTAGGTTCTATAATTAGAGATTGTTTAGGTAATGTCACGTTGGCAAGGCGTGAGTATATAGGCAGCATGTCCATTGAACTGCCCAGCGACAGGTCACGCACATGTCTCTGCTCTTGGCTCTTGCCTTGCCCGTAGAGTTGCTAACCTATCGGAGTTGGAATTGAAAATAATATTTTTTTATTTATTTTTTTATAAAAAAAAATAAAATAGAAATAGAAAATAATTAAAAACATTTAGTGATGCATGTAGTATTAAGAGTAATTAAAAATATCAAGTGATGAACAGTCAATGCAATCCTCTTGAATCTGACACCTCAAAACGTTGATGTAGCAGCACGATCTCTTCAGAAAAATAGGCTTGCTGGACATTGCTTCATTGTTGAAAAGATCCTTCGTAACACTCAACAACTCTATCTCAAAAGCAGTAGTATGACTTGGTATGATTGAACTTGAAGCAGCGCTTGCAACCTTCTCAAAATCGCTCAAAAACTCTAGTTTCACATGAAAGAGCCTCCTTACTTGATGGGACGGCTGCTAGGGTTATTGAACCTCTTCATATTTATATTTTTGGATCAAAAGACTCCATCTTGCCATAGGAATCCTCCAAAATGTGGGAGATTTCCTAATTTGAAACATTTTTGATGTCTTCAGAATCCCATTATCTTTTTTTTTTTTTGGTAACGAGGAAATCTCGCCCCGTGTGGTTTTTTTTTTTGACTTAAGAATTAGTGTTCGTGAATTCCAAGATCAAGATTTAGCAACTCTTACTTTTCGTGTACCCGTATTGCCCTTACCCCATTTGACCGAAAAAATGTCGGATCTACACACCTCGAGATTGCATGTAAATCAGGTAAATCTTCCCCCCCCCCCTCCCCCCCCCCCCCCCAGGAATCGAATTCGGGACCTCTTACTTTTAAACAGAGTTCTAACCGATCCCACTCAACTGGAGTCTTCAGAATCCCATTATCATCAATCGAATTCTTTGGATTGGTCGACTATTTCTCTGTCGGTCGATTAAAAAGCTTCAATCAATCGTCTGATTCTTCTGATCCATTGGCTACTTGTTACTGACTGGACATTCATCGACTGACCCGATCTTTTAAGAAATGCTCACTACCAAAAAAAAAAAAAAAACACCACCCATGGTTAAAACCATCGACGGTTTTCCAAATAATCGTCACATATATGTATACCCACGGTTTAACTGTCGTATATATGTTGTGGGCTATACTTCCACTGGCTATCTCATGGCCGACGGATACACAACTGTGGCCTTTGTTTAATGGGTCGACTATTCCCATTTTTCTAATTTATTTTGAAAATCATTGCCAACGGTTCATAACGTCACCATTAGATAAATCGTTGTATAATAATTGCCAACATCAAAGACTGTCACCATTTGCTTGTACCCTACAATTCGAACCGTCGCTAATGAACATTAATGGCCCACCAGGTCAAAACATCAACATTGGTGTAAGAGAGCAATGTCAATCGTCGCCAAATGAACAATTATTGCCCACGGTCAACATTTTCTAATAGCCAACGACATAAATCGTTGCCAAATAAAACACATCTATGAAATCGTCATTTATAATAATCAATAGCTTTTATATCTATCTTCAATTATTTTAATAGCTATGGTTTTTCTCATACAATCTACAACCTTAAATTACTATCAAACGATTCCAAGATTGTAACAATAATCTGTTTAACATCAAAAAATTATCCTGTAACATTCACGTGTGTGGTGGTATGATCCTGTTTGGGCCTGAGCCAAACAGGCCTCCACTAGAATGAGAGAGGGAAGACGATCGCCGGAGAGGACGGAGACCTGCAAAACCAGAGAAGGATCAGGAGGCCCGGTGTAGACCGGGGAAACCCTCCGATGCCTAAGTCAGTCAGGAGCTTGAGAGGCAGGGGGTTTCGGAAAGGCGAGAATGGTGTTCGCGTGAAGAAGAGAACGTACCGTTGCATGGTACTGTACCTGTGTCTTTATAGGCGCGGGCGTAGAGGCCAACGTGCGTAACGTTAGGCAGATCGTGCCTGAAGAGGCGCCTTGACGCATGCGCATAACGGGAGGAGTTATGACTCCGGTGCCCGTTAGGCTGCCAGGCAGTTCTCGCCCCTTGATGGTGGAGAACGTGGCCTGGGACGGTTACAACCGTTCTGGAAGCCAGAGAGCCTGCGCGGTGCCCTTTCGGGGATGCTCTCCGAGCAGGTGACCCACATGGGGGAGCGAACCCGCTGTTCGGTGATGTTGAGGGCCGTCCCGCGCAGCAAGTTTACTGTTCCTGTTCGGAAGGCCTTCTGCAGCTGTTCGGAAGGCGCCTGCTGATGAGCTCGGTAGCGCTTCGCTAGGGACAGCTGGCGAGTGGGCCCCTTCTCCATCCGATCCTCTCGGAAAACGTGAGACCTTGGGGAAGGTCACGTCGTAGAGAAGGCACTTGATGGGCTTTGACGTTTTGGGCTTAGGTGGCAGGAAACGGCCACCACACTTGCCCCCCACGCTCTCGAACGGCTTGGTGAAGCGAGCATTTCGAGGGCGTCATTTCCGCATTTAATGCGATGGTCCGTTGTGGGATGCCGTCGCCCGGAGTCTGGATAGGCGGTTAACCCATCATGATGGGTGCGAAACCGCGCCATGCTTAAGGTGCAGCCGCCGCGTTCGGACGGTCGCCAACGCTGTACCCGAAGGGGCACTTTCAAAAAACGGGAAGAAGCGGCGATTGAAGCCCGCCTCGAATTTCGTTCCCTCCTCTTCCTTATAAGGAGGGGAAGAGACGAGGGAGGGAGCTACGCCTCCCAGAGACCTCCCAGCTTTTAGCTTTCGCGCTTTCTTGCCTTCTCCCGTTTCCATCTTCTCCTCCGTTCCTCTGTGCCGTCATCGCCCCCTACGATCCTCCCAGCAATGGCAAGCAAAGGGAAGGCCGTCGCCGGAGCGAGCAAGGTGACCGTCGCGGCGACGAGCGGACCGCGGTACCGGCACTTCAGTGGTCTCCGTGAGCGGTTCCGGATCGGGGACGAGTACGAGATCATCGACGCCAGGGAAAGCGACACGATCTTGGTGAATAAGCCGGGTTGCCTGCTCCTCTCTGTGGATCATCTGGAGGCAGGCTTCCGGCTGCCGTTGCCGGAGGTGGCGAAGGCGCTCCTCAACATTTGGGGCGTTTCGCCGATACAGCTAACGCCCAACACCTGGAGATACATCTGTATCTTCGGTGTTGTCTGTAAGTTGAAGGGAATCCGGGGTTCGGCGGACGTCTTCCGAGCGCACTTCAAGCTGTCTGCCTCGAGGGCATCAGGGGCAGACATCTACTACGCCAAACACCGAACAGACCGGATGCACATCGGCCTGTCTAACAAGTATTCCAACAACAAGGGTTGGATGGACAGGCTGTTCTTCGTGCGCCACCGGAGTGGTGCTGAGTGGGGGTTCCCCACGGTCATTCGCACGGCACAGAAGGATAGCTTTCCGAAGCTTATCCAGGATGAGGCGAGGGCCTCAGACGCACTTCTCCGAGCAGGCGTTCGGAACGGAGAAGGGTATGTGACCGAATTCATGCTCGTCAAGTACGGGCTCAGCAAACCATGGAGTAAGTATACTGTTTCGGTTGTTTTACTCTTAGGTTTGGTGGCCTCATACTAATCTTTCTTCTCTCTTGTCTTCTTTGTGCGCAGCGGCCGCAGAGCTGGAGGCCGGTCGAGATAAAGAGGCGAATGATGAGGTCGCCGAGCGGATCCCTGTGCAAGCGCACAGGGTGTATGAAGATGACGACGTCGACGCTGTTGTTCGGGTTCCTTCCGCAGTGACGGCTGGTACCGTGGTAACAACGGCACTTGTTGCCCCATCCCAAGTCGAAGGGCGCCCCAGCAAGGCACAGGCTCCTGGGAAGGGGCCTGAAAGAATTCGCTTGAAGAAGAAGGCCACTAAGGAGGTGGTAGCGGCTGGGGCCCGAGCTCCTCGGGAGAAAGATGACCAAGCGAGCCAACCTTCTGCGAAGAAGAGGCCCGTTCTGGTTGACGAGAGCGCGGAGGAAGCAGAACAGCTTCGTGCTCGGAAAAAGCAGAAGGCGGTCCGGGCTACTCCTCCAAGTGACGAGGAGGGGACCGCAGCGGAAGAGGAAGGGGCGCAGTTGCTGCTGCGCAAGAACAGTAGGGCCGTGCAATCGGCTGATGAGGGAGCGCCGCGGGTGGCCTCCGCGACTCGCCCCGAGGTCGCCCAGAGGATGGCGACCGAGCTGGGGCTCATCTTGGTGAGCGAAGGGTCTGAGAGTCCTGCCGGTGGAGAAGCCGGGGGCTCCCCCTGCGCGAGAGATAGGGCGCCCTCCGATGCTTCCAATGCTGGAGGTGCCGAGCGCGGTGTTTCCAGCAACATCGCGGAGGTATCCTCTAGGAGGAGCAGGGAAGCTACGGCGTCACCTGCTCGGCAGGAGGAGGACACTTGCGCAACGGGAGTTTCCGCCCCTGGGGGTGGTTCCGAGCAGCGCGGTGACAGCAGCGCCTTCAGAGCAAGGAATGGTTCCTGCAGCAGGGACCATTGCGGAGGCGGCCGCAACGGCGAGGGCGTCCGAAGAGGTTGCTACTTCAACCGGGGAAATCCTGCCCCCCCTGCCCCCCTCCGAGGTGGTTGCTAACGCAGAAGCAACCTCCAAAGGAGTCGAAGACATTGGGGGGAGGCTGCGGGTGCTGCCCAGGATGAAGGGTCCGAAGACGACCGAAGGCCTCTTAGTGAGGTGCTTCTGAGAGAACCTCTTGGAGCTCCTTCGGCGGCAGCATTGGAGGCGACTCTTCGTCGGATGGAGGGGCACACAGGAGCTGCCGGCGAGCCCCACTGCCTCTCGACTTGATCGGTTGGCAAGGTGCCTGGACCTTCCTTCCGAACAGAGTCCGGAGAAGTCGGTGGAAGGTTACCACCCGGAGTGCCAGGTAGAAGATGGTCTGGGCGACGTCGATGTAGAGGCGCTTGCGGACGAAATGTCCAAGTCGCTGGGCACTCTGAAGGCTTTAGCTGTTCGGGGCCAGAGACAGAAATATCTCCTTGAGGCGAATACAACTTTCTTAGAGGAGCTTTCGGCGAGGCATAAAGCTCGCGAGGCGGCGCTGGAGGAGGAGGTGAAGAACCTCAAAGCCGCCCTCCAGGCTTCGGAGCTCGAGGCCACTCTGGTACGGGCCGAGAAGGAGGCCTTGACCAAGGTGATTGTGGACGCGGGGGTCCGCGCCATTGCTAGCTATAAGGCCGGACCGGAGTACAAGGAAGACTTGGAGCAGTATGGGGCCGGTGCTACCGAGTGGGTCTCAATGCTGGGAAGGACTCGGAGAGCAGTCTTCCTGGGTTGAACGCGCCGGGAAGCCTTCGAGGCCGCTGTTCGGGAGTGCCGACGTCGCACTCAGGATGCTCGCCTAGATGGTGTGCGGTTGCGCAATTCCAGTCTGGGCGGATGCCTCCTTTGGATGACGACGCTGGTCCTTCGCAGCAGGCTCCTTGATCTTTCTTGTATCCTCCTTTTTGTAACCGTGGCCAGAAGAAGAGGTCTGCTTATAAAAAGAAAACTTTTTGTGAATGAAGTCTTCTGCTCATGGGATTATTCTGTAGCTTCACTTTCTCTATCTTCTTCCCTTCATGATTACTCCTGTTCGGATCGAAATCCGTTAGGCGCCGTAAGCATTGCATGTATAACGTAGTTTGTGGGGAACCGCGAAGGGGGTTCCGATCAGGTATGTATGCTAAATGCTCGTATGGCGTCAGGAGTTGGGAGAAGAGAGGTAGGAAGCTGGAAAGAAGAGATTTTTACAAATAATAAGCCTTAAGGTTAGAAACATGCCAAGTCCGGGGAATGGCTTCGCCACTAGGAGTAGTTAGCTTATATGAGCCCTTCCCGAGGACATGGGTGACCTGATAAGGTCCTTCCCATTTGATGGCAAGTTTGCCCACTGCTCTTCGGGGGTCCGAAGCCGAACAGCGGCGCAAACCAAATCTCCCACGTTGAACCGCCTTTCCCGAACTCGCGCGTTGTAATATTGTGCGAGTCGTTGCTGATAGGAAACGAGGCGAATGCTGGCGTCGCTCTGTCGTTCGCCTAGCATGTCCAAGTTTTCCCGAAGAGCTCGGTTGTTGGCGGCTTCGTCGAAGTGGGTAGTTCGGATAGTTGGAAGGGCTACTTCCAAAGGTACAACTGCTTCCGAGCCGTAGGCCAGGTGGAAAGGTGTTTCCCCTGTAGCTACCCGAGCAGTTGTTCGGTGACACCAAAGGACGTTTGGGAGCTCATCGATCCACGATCCACCTGCAGCCTCCACTCTAGTTCGGATCCCGTGCAGCAAGTTCGGTTGGCGTTTTCAACCAGACCGTTAGCTTGGGGATGTGCGACGGAGGTGAAGTGGTTGTAGATTCCGAGCTCGGCGCACTTCTGCTTGAAGAAGGTGCTGTCAAACTGTTTCCCGTTGTCAGACGTAATCACCCTGGGGACGCCAAACCTGCAGAGAAGGTTCTTCCATACGAACTTCCATGCGGCCTGTTCGGTGATTGTGGTAACGGGTTCGGCCTCGATCCACTTGGTAAGTAGTCGATGGCGACAAACAGGAACTTCTTCCGCCCTTGGGCCTCTGGAAAGGGGCCCAAGATGTCAATGCCCCATCTGGCGAAGGGCGCGGCTCGAACAGACTGTGAAGCTGTTCGGCTGGCTGCTTGATGAGTACTCCGAACTTCTGGCATTCTGGACATTTCCTGACGAAGGACATGCAATCCTTCTGAAGAGAAGGCCACCAGAACCCTGCTCGGATGAGGCTGCGTGCTAGCGTTCTGCCCCCCAGATGGCTTCCGCACAACCCCTCGTGGACTTCCTCTGTGGCAGCGAGGGCCTCCTCAGGGTTGAGGCAACGCAGAAGAGGTCTTGCAAGGGACCGCCGGTACAGCTTGCCTTCTACGAGGGTGAAATGCTGCGAGCGCATCCTGACTTTCCGAGCTTCATCCTGTTCGGAAGGAAGCTCGCCTCGGAGAAGGTACGCCAAGAGAGGGTCCACCCAACTTGGGGTCGGTGGGCCCGTTTCTATGGCGGCTACATCAATCTCCGTGCTCGGCAAGGCGAGCTCTTCAATGAAGACAGAGCGAGAAGGGGTGATGTCACCTGAAGATGCCAATTTGGCCAGCGCATCAGCTCGCGCGTTCTGCTCCCTGGAACATGTATAACCTCGAAGTATACGAGGCCCTCTGTCTGGCTCTTGACCTGTTGGAGGTATTGAGCCATCGAGGTTCCCTTGCTCCGAACTGTCCGCTCACCTGGCTGGCGACCAACTGGGAGTCACTAAAGACTCTAAGCCGAATGGCTCCGAGGTGCCTAGCCATGCGGATACCGGAAAGCAAGGCTTCGTACTCGGCGACGTTGTTGGAGGCTGGAAAGCGGAAACGAGGGCGTATTGGAACTCTAACCCCTCTGGGGAGGTGAGGACCAAACCTGCCCCGCTTCCGGAGACACAAGAGGATCCGTCCACATAAAGCTCCCATGGGGGCTCGTCTGCCAACGGTGGATCCTGCTCGGCCGGAAGGGTGCATTCCGCCACGAAATCTGCTAACGCCTGCGCTTTGATCGCCGTCCTTGGTCGGAAGCTGATGTCAAACTCTCCCAGCTCGATTGCCCACTTAACCAACCTACCGGAAGCCTCCGGCCGCTGCAAGATGGATTTCAGCGGTTGATCGGTAAGCACTGTAACGGAATGGGCCTGAAAGTAGGGCCTGAGCTTCCGTGCAGCTGTGACAAGAGCAAGGGCAAGCTTTTCTGCTCTGGGGTACCTCCTTTCAGCTTCTTGGAGGACCCTGCTGATAGTACACTGGATACTGTGCCGCTCCTAATTCTCTGATCAAGACCGCACTGATGGAGTGTTCGGTGACCGAGAGGTACACGAACAAGGGTTCTCCGAGCACAGGCTTTGAGAGAACAGGAGGGGCTGCCAAATATGCCTTCAGCTCAGTGAAGGCAGCTTCGCATTCGTCAGTCCACAGTACTTGCCCCCCTTGCTTCGAGGCGTTTTTAGGGCCTCGGAGCAACTTGAAGAAGTTAAAACTTCTTTCTGCTGCTCGGGACATGAACCTGTTTAGCGCGGCGAGACGTCCTGTCAGACGTTGGACGTCGCGCACTGTCTTCGGACTGGACATCTCAAGTATGGCTTGGATTTTTTCCGGGTTCGCCTCTATTCCCCTGTTTGATACGAGGAACCCAAGGAACTTACCCGAACGAACACAAACGCGCACTTGGCTGGATTGAGCTTCATATTATACCTTCGCAAAGTTGCGAAAGTCTCCTGGAGGTCGGAAATGTGATCGGTACTCGGAAGAGTCTTGACCAACATGTCGTCGACGTAAACCTCCATGTTTCGCCCGATCTGCTGCTCGAACATCTTGTTGACCAGCCGCTGGTAAGTCGCACCTGCATTCTTCAGACCAAAAGGCATCCTGGTGAAGCAGTATAAGCCTAGGTCTGTGACGAACGTAGTGGCGTCTTGATCCGGGGGATGCATGCTGATCTGGTGGTAACCAGAGTAGGCATCCAAAAAGCTGAGGAGCTCGTGCCCGGAAGTAGCGTCCACCAGCTGATCAATGCGCGGCAATGGGAAGTTATCCTTGGGCGTCGCCTTATTAAGGTCCTTGTAATCCACGCACACACGCCATTTGCCATTGGCCTTGCGCACGAGGACCACGTTGGAGATCCATCTAGGATATTGGGCTTCTCGGAGGAGCCCAACAGCTCGGCTCTTGACCACGTGATCCCGTATTACGGTCTGCCGTTCTCGGTTCACGGGTCGCCTTCTTTGCTGCACTGGCGGGATTCGTGGATCCAACCGAAGGCGATGCACCATGACTTCTGGGGGAATGCCTGGAAGCTCGTCATCAGACCAAGCGAACACGTCCAAATTGGCCAGCAGGAAAGCTGTGTAGCGTTGCTGCTCGGCCTCTGTTAACAGGGCGCCAATGTACAAGACGTGTTCGGGGTCGTCGTCCACTTGAATGGGGATTAAGTCTTCGGCAGGCGTCCCTCGGCTGGTTGAAGGCTGATCGGAGGTCGGAAGAGCTGGATCAGCGTGGTTGCTTGTCTCTTAGAGAGAGGACATAGCAACGGCGAGACTCACGCTGACACCCGAGCACTTCGCCCACTCCGCTCGGAGTAGGAAACTTCATCTTCTGATGGAGCGACGAAGGTACTGCTTTGATGCGTCCGATCAGGCCTCTGCCCAGGATAGCATTGTATCCAGGCATGTTGTTGATGACCAAAAAGTCAACAATTTTGGTCACAGCTTTTGGAGCCGTCCCCAAGTAATCGGAAGACGAATCCTCCCCATGGGCTGGACCGAAACTCCCGAAAAGCCGAAAAGTGGCGAGTTTACAGGGGCGAGTTGATCGGTTCGCAGACCCATGAGGACAAAACAGTCGTAAGCCAAGACATCGGGGGCGCTTCCATTATCTACCAGAATTCGGCGCACGTTACAGTGGTTGATGGTGGCCGAAACGACCAGCGCATCAGTGTGTGGGGTCGTAACCCTACAAGATCTTCACCGAGAAGGTTATAGCCTCCTCGGGCTGTGCGCGTGCGGGACTGGCAAGATATGGGGCCGGCCGAACAGTCGCAGGCCTGTCTACGACATGCACTCGCCTTGCGTAGTCGCGTCGGCTTCGAGTGCTTTCTCCACCCGCGCCGAAACCTCCCGCGATCACGTTGATCTCTTGCCCATTGGGCTCGTTGTTGATCGGCTGCTCGGGAGTGCGGTCTCGGCGTCGGGGGCGCTCTTCGTTCGGCGCACGAACCGCCCAAGGTAGCCACGCTTGATAAGGTCTTCGATTTCGTCCTTAAGCTGGCGGCACTCGGAGGTGTCGTGGCCGTGGTCGCGATGAAAGCGACAGTACTTATTTTGATCGCGCTTCCGGGGGTCGGAGCGCATTCTTTGGGGCCACCGAACAAAAGCTTCATTCCTGATCTCTGCCAGGATTTGTTCGGGAGCCACCGTGAGGGGGTGTAGTTGGTGAAGGGGCGTGGACGGCGCGGAGAATCGCCATTGCGCCGTCCTTTCTTCCGATCTCGGTCGGAGCCGTTGTCGGAAGGCCGCTTCTTGTCCGACTGCTCCCCCTGTTCGGCCCTGCTCGCCGCCAGGCTCTCCTCGCAGGCCGCGTGGCGCTGCGCGATGGAGAGTAGTTCGGCGAGGGTGGCGGGTTGCTGGACGCCGAGAGTCCTCTGTAAAAGCCGTCGAGTGCCCTGGATGAGGCACTGGTGGCTAGGGGGACGTCCAGGCGCGAGATGCGAAGCGCCTCTGTTCGGAACCTCTTGACGAAGTCCCAGAGTGCCTCGCCTTTCTTCTGGCGCACAGCCAGAAGGAAGCCGCCGTTCGCGGCTGCGATCTCCCGCCCAGGAAGTTGTCCCTAAAGGACTTCTTCAGTTGGCGGAAAGAAGTGATGGAGCCCGCAGGGAGGGTTTCAACCAAGCCCTGGCGGTCTCTTTTAGCGTTGCAGGGAAGGCCCTGCACTTGGCCGCGTCCGATGCTCCGTGGAACACCATGTGTGACTCGAAGCCATGGATGTGGTCGGCCGGGTCAGTTGTGCCGTCGTAAGGAGCGATGGTGGGCAGAGGGAGCTTGGAGGAGACCTGGGCCTCCAGGATCTCCCTGCTAAAAGGGGAGCGGAAGTCTAGGTCGTCCTCCGCTGGAGCCTTGCCCTCCGCTCGCTGAACCATCGCATCCATGCGGCGTTCGAGATCACCACGCGCTTGAGGCGCCTGGCGAGCTCCTGCTCGGAGTTGGCGGGGCCCCCCCGTCCCGAGGCGTGGGAGTTGCCTCCTACGACCGACCGAGGCGGACGGGGGAGGCCATAGAGCGGCGAGGCGAACGCCCGCGGCGCTCTGGTACCCGCTCCTCCGATGGGGCCCGGAGGGACCGGCGCGGAGAATCCGCCTGCTGCTCCGCGCGCGCCAGGGGGACGCGGGAGCGTCGATGTGACGATTCCGCCTGCCGCTCGCGCGGCAGGGAAACCGCTGGGGCCGCTGCCCCTGCCAACTGGGCCTGTAGGGCGAGGCAAACGCCCGTCAACTGCTGCATTTGTCCTCGAAGCTCCGCTACTTCGAGGGCAGTTGCAGGCGCTACAGCCGGCGGTGCCGGGACGTCGTGATTTACGCGGCGTGGCGACGGCGTCGTCACCAGGAGGGGATCGGCGACGGGAGTCCCCTCGTGACTGGCGAGACCTCGTCGCCCTGCTTCCTATGTTCTGGTATGAAGATCGTCCTCGAGCCATGGCAGCGTCGTTCCCACAGACGGCGCCAAATGTGGTGGTGTGATCCTGTTTGGGCCTGAGCCAAACAGGCCTCCACTAGAATGAGAGAGGGAAGACGATCGCTGGAGAGGACGGAGACCTGCAAAACCAGAGAAGGATCAGGAGGCCCGGTGAAGACCGGGGAAACCCTCCGATGCCTAAGTCAGTCAGGAGCTTGAGAGGCAGGGGGTTTCGGAATGTGAGAATGGTTTCGCGTGAGAAGAGAACGTACCGTTGCATGGTACTGTACCTGTGTCTTTATAGGCGCGGGCGTAGAGGCCAACGTGCGTAACGTTAGGCAGATCGTGCCTGAAGAGGCGCCTTGACGCATGCGCATAACGGGAGGAGTTATGACTCCGGTGCCCGTTAGGCTGCCAGGCAGTTCTCGCCCCTTGATGGTGGAGAACGTGGCCTGGGACGGTTACAACCGTTCTGGAAGCCAGAGAGCCTGCGCGGTGCCCTTTCGGGGATGCTCCCGAGCAGGCGACCCACATGGGGGAGCGAACCCGCTGTTCGGTGATGTTGAGGGCCGTCCCGCGCAGCAGTTTACTGTTCCTGTTCGGAAGGCCTTCTGCAGCTGTTCGGAAGGCGCCTGCTGATGAGCTCGGTAGCGCTTCGCTAGGGACAGCTGGCGAGTGGGCCCCTTCTCCATCCGATCCTCTCGGAAAACGTGAGACCTTGTGGGAAGGTCACGTCGTAGAGAAGGCACTTGATGGGCTTTGACGTTTTGGGCTTAGGTGGCAGGGAACGGCCACCACAACGTGTATATAGCATTTTACATATGACATTCTAAGGTTTCACTTGTTTATAACATCTAAAATTTACCAACTTTAACCGTTGATCACTAAACAAAATCCATGCCATATTCCATAACATGTCTTGTCCTTATTACATGAATATTAAAACATGTATGAATAGTTGTCCTAACTAGATAGCATGTGCAACTCTATTGACGTGGGGACTCAGAAATATTTGACATTTCACCGTACGCGACCTGGAATCTACAATCTGAGTAAGAAATATTCTTAATTATTGCAGTTAACTAAGAAAGCAAAGAAGCTAGGTAAAAATCATTAGGAACATAAAGTTTAAAAAGAAATATGCATAATGCAGTAGATGAACAAATGAGTGAATGTAATCCTAAACATGCACCCTTAGGAATCCTCTACTGAATATTGTAGCATTCATAATGAGAAGGCAAACAATCCTAATTAATGGTTCTCTTCAAATAATTCACAAAATACACATGAGACATATCTATGTAGAAGAATGTTTTGAATACATGTCATCTATTGAAACAAATAAATTAGTACTATGTCTATGTACACATAATCATATATATAAATACATGCATGTATAAAGTATAAAAAATTGAAGCCCAATAAATGCACGCATGGCTTTTTAGGAAGAGATAAATCAAAGCCCAAAAAATTGAGGCCCAATCAACTACTCTGCTTGACCATGAAATAAATCAAAGCCCAGCACTCTGCAAATCTCTCTGGGCGTCATTAGTTCAGAAATATGAGGTCTTGCTTATTTTTTCCTTGATCTAGAAAGTAAATAGAACCACTACTTTTATATAACTAGCGTACTTATGAAATTCTTCAATGAAGCATGTCCATCAAAAGAATGTTCATATTATATTAGCGACATACATCTATATGATGATTATCAGAAAAGAGTAGTGAATGTGCATCCAACTCCTGCTATGTTTTTTACACATGTTATATCCTTTTTGTCATCGATCATCAGATGGCTGCTGTATATCATTGAGATTTCTAAGGACAATCTTCATTGCTAATATTTGGATCTAAATGATTTTCTATTTTGTGAAAATAGAATATAATACATTTCGAACTCCAGCTGTCTTCATTTGCCGTACAAGCTATGTCGTTTTTGTAGGCTTCTAGTCTGTAGTTTCTTTAAGAGCATCATCCTCAGATTTAAGACAGATTCATGCAATGTAAAAGGATTCCAGAAAATAGAGGCAAAATTAAATGACAAGCTAGTTAAACATTGCATGGATCTGTTGACCCACTTACTTTGAAAGTAGATACTGTTGACCCTCCTATGTGGCTAGAGTTGCTTCCATGAATCTCCTCAGAATTGCCCTCTTGTACTTCATTAGATGACTAAAGTGGGCATTTAGCGGCCTCATTAGCATGTCCAGGAGTAGGTTCTACACCTACAGCTCTATTGGTAGTAACACCAAGTGTATGGGGCTGTTGGATAGTATGTTTTCTTTAAATAGCATCTAAAACAAAGAACATATAACACCACAAGAAAAAACGTCATTATTGACGGATATTATGTCCGTCGGAAATATTGACGGATATTCCGACGAAAAAAGTTTCGTCGGCACATACATCGGAACTTCTGACGGAACTATTTTCGTCGAAAAAATCCGTCCGTACTGACAGCTTACCGACGGATATTCTGACGAAAATATTTCTGTCGAAAGCTCCGTCGGTAAATCTATCATTTCCCTCTCCCGCCATCCCCACAAAACCCACCTCTCTCTCTCTCTCTCTCTCTCTCTCTCTCTCTCTCTCTCTCTCTCTCTCTCTCTCTCTCTCTCTCTCTCTCTCTCTCCCCCTGCCTGCAGCGCCACCGCCGGCCGCCACGACTGGCACCGCCAACACCGCCGCCGCCGAGCTTCGCCGCCGGTGCTGCCGTACCGCAGTTGCCGCCGAGCTTCTTCGCCTCCGGGTACTCCCCTCTCCCCCTTCCCCTCTCAGCGACCCCCTCCCTCTCCCATCTGCAGTCCCCCACCCCGACCCCCTCCCCCTCCCGTCCGCAGTCCCCCCCCCCTCGCCCTCTCTTCCCCACCCCTGCCACCCCCCTCCCCCAACAGGCCACCCCCCCCTCCCCCTCCCGTCCCAGCCCCCCCCCCCTGTCGCCCCCCCTCCCTTCCCCACCCCTGCCACCCCCCTCCCCCTCCCGTCCCAGCCCCCCCCCCCTGTCGCCCCCCCCCCCCCCCCCCCCTCCCTCCCCACCCCTGCCACCCCCCTCCCCCTCCCGTCCCAGCCCCCCCCCGCCCTGTCGCCCCCCCCCCCTCCCCCTCCCGTCCCCAATCCCGGCCCCCCCTCCCCCTCCCGTCCCCAACCCCTGCACCCCTTTCCCCACCCTTGCCACCCCCCTCCCCCAACAGGCGACCCCCCTCCCCACAGTCCCCCCTCCCCCACAGGCCCTTCCCCCATCGTCCCCCCCTCCCCCACAGTCCCCTCCCCCACAGTCCCCAAATGTCTTTTACTTAGAAGAAATATTTTTTATCATGTTTATGTATGAGGTGATTATTGTAATATTTGAGAATATATAGAGGAAGCGTAGAAATTGCTGTAGAAGTCTAAAAATGTCTTTTACAATTGGTTTGGGACTTCTCCCTAAAGACAGATAGACATATGATAAATTGATATTATATTATTTGTTATTTATGCTTGTTTAATTTTATTTTGATGTTTCTGAGCGTAACTTTGTATATGCAATTTAGGAATGTCTATGTTAGAATGAATGCTACAACATGAGCTTAACCGAATCATTTAAATCTGCATGCACAGACGTAACATCAGGTATATTATATTATTTTACTGTTAGAATATGATAGTTATTATATTATTATTGTGGAATTGTCATTTTAGCATTTTAAAATCTTTTGTAAGCATACATAAATGTTAAACATTATATCCGATCTAAAATAAAATTAAGCACATGGGCAATGTCCTCTTAAGAGAATTTCTATTCTGTAGTTACTATCAACTATAAAATGTCATTATCTGTCTGAGGAGATGATTATCTATGAAATTTGGGAGCCCAATTTTGGTCTGTTTACGTTGGGTTGTTTACTTCTGCTCTTATACATGGAACAAGACTTGGCTATTCTTAAGTTAGTTTGTTTAATTTTGAGATGAGGACATATGTCTACTGTTAAGTTAGTTTGTTTATGTCGGCCATAAATCATACTTCACTTGTAATTCTTTATTCTTGATTAGTATTGTAGTTCTTACATTAATGTAATTCATTTACATGTATGTCTGAATTTGGTTTAATATTGCACTTGTTCACATGACATATTTTGTTTTCATATTCCTTTCATATTTATGTGGGTTTTAAATTTGATCTATGCATGTATAACAATTTATCACTGCACACACCTCACGAGAGCGTGTTAAGCCCGTGTCAATGAACCTTTCCGTTCAAGACTTTGGGATTGATGTGCACGAATCTTATTTTCAATGATGAGAACGTGTATATCTAACTCAAAGTCTTGAATTGTCCCGTTTTGGACAGTCTGTGAATGTTTGATCATTCGTGTTGAAATCTGGGGGAAAAGTATGTTGGTTCGATTGTCATCGTCGGTTTCTACCGAGTGACCATCCTTTCCGAAAGCAAAAAGATTCTTTTATGAAAAATACAATTGTGATGGATGAGGTAGATATGGAACGGGTGTCTGGTGGAAACATGACGAGGCGGGTCTAGAACTTACCGACTGTATCACAACTGGCTGGTAGTACCCGACAAATTCCTGGCTTTGGGAAGGATCACAATTGGGTGAAGCAAAGCATATTTTGGGAATTGTCTTATTGGTCAACACTTTTGATACGGCATAACCTAGACGTCATGCATATAGAGAAGAATGTTTTTGATAATGTGTTCAACACAGTTATGGATGTGAAAGGCAAAACGAAGGATAACGTCAAGGCACGAATGGATTTGAAAGTACTTTGCAGACGTCCAGAACTAGAACTGAAGCATGTTAGTGGAAAAGTGGTGCAACCTAAAGCTTCATATGTGTTTGAGGTAAGACAGATTAAAGAAGTGTGTCAATGGTTGAAGTAGTTGAGATTTTTGGATGGATATGTCTCGAATATTGCCCGTTGTGTAAATGTCAACGAAGGGAAAATATACGAAATGAAGAGTCATGACTGTCATGTTTTCATGCAAAGACTGATTCCAATTGCTTTTCGTGAGTTGTTGCCGAAGCAAATATGGGGAGCAATGACCGAGCTGAGTCAATTCTTCAGGATTTTATGTGCATCAGAACTCAGACTTCATGACTTGCAAAATATAATACAGACAGTCTGTAAATTAGAGAAGATATTTCCTCCAGCATTCTTTGATTCAATGGAGCATCTGATCATCCATTTGCCATATGAGGCTAGGGTCGGAGGACCAGTACAATTTCGATGGATGTATCCGTTTGAGAGGTATATTCCTATGTCTCAATTTATTCACATTACGACAATCTTTTATAATTTCATATGTATTCATTTGAATTGTTGTCATAGGTGCATGCACGATCTTAAGATGAAAGTCCGCAACAAAGCACAAGTTGAGGGCTCCATTACCCAGGCGTACCTTATTGAAGAGATATCGAATTTTGTTCAATGTACTTTGACACGGAAATACGAACCCGACGCACTCAACCTCCACGTAATGATGATGGTGGAGATTCTAATGTGTATGACCGACTCTCTGTATTCAAGTGTCCCGGACGAGCGTTCGGATATTCTTCTACTCGTGCACTCGAAGACAGAGAGTTGGTAGTTGCGGAGATCTACATATTCATGAATTGCGCAGAACTAGACCCCTACATTGAGTAAGCTCTCAACACTAATGATGTACATCATTTGCGAGCAATTCGCAGAACTTAGAGGTTGTGTGACATTTACATTAGAGAGAGTTTGACTCGGTCATACTGCAACGGAATCCACGTCTGACTGACGTACATGTTGAAAAGGAACGGGAGAAGTCTTTTGCTAGTTAAGATCTCGAGTAAGTGTCTAAATATTTTGAAGCATAAGTGTTATGCTCTTATGCATAATTAGTTGTTGTAATTTGTCATTGTCTGTCCCTTCTTTTAATAATAGGTTGAACAAGGCTTTATTACTGATTCAAGAGTACAAGAGATCAGTTATGGGCCCTCGATGATTGTACGTGTCTATCCAGGCTACATTGTGAATGGATACCGATTTCACACGAAAGATTATGGACGGAATAAGTCTACGATGAACAGCGGCGTTTGTGTGAAGGGAACTGCCTACAATGAAAATGAAGTAGACTATTATGGCATTCTCGAAGAAGTCATTGAACTGCAATTTTTGGGACAAGGCAACACTGTATTTCTCTTCAAGTGTCATTGGTTCGATCCGACCTCTATTCGTAATGACACAACATATGAGATTGTCGATGTCAAACATAAGTCCAAGTTGAGTACGTATGAGCCATTCATTCTGGCGGCACAAGCCCAACAAATTTATTATTCAAATTATTCGTCCCTCAAATTGAGAGATTGGTGGGCTACATGTAGAGTGAAATCAAGGTTATTCCTGAGTATGAGCTTCTCCCGGCTAATGATGAGCTCGAAGGTGTTAATGACAATTTTTTTCAATCAGATCAGAGTGACGCACGAGAGTTGGCGGCTTCTACGCAGTTCAGTGTTGATGATATAAATGAACCAATTTGCTTATATAAGGATAACGAACATGAAGAAGTTGACCCAAATGCCCTTGAGCGGGACCTGGAGTCTGATGAGGAGGAAGAGTCCCCCAATGATAAGGACGAATTCGAAGAGGATGACGCTGAATTAGACATATCTTCAGCATATGATGATGAATATAGATAATATTATAAAATTTTGTAAGAACTGTGTGTTGTTGCTAATTATATGTTATTAAATAGTTACTTCAAATTTGAGTGTTGATGACATGTTATATCTTTGTTTTTCTCAATAGAGATATGGTACGTGGAGGACGAAGTGGGAGAGTTTCCACCTCCGTAGGCCGAGGGTCCGCCTCCCCGTCTACGTCGGTCATCCCGGCGACAGGTATATGTATATGTAAACACAAAACTCTATATATTATTGTTCATATTAAATTCATAACGTGCATATAATTTTGCAGGGACTGCCTCTCCGTCCACGCCGGTCGTCCCGGCGACAGGTATATGTATATGTAAACACAAAACTCTATATATTATTGTTCATGTTAAATTCATATTTTCTAACGTACATATAATTTTGTAAGGACCGCCTCCCCGACCTCGCTAATAGCGTCACCTTTCCCATCCCAATCACCACCAGGTACATGTATGTTTCCATACTTTAGTACGTTTCTTGTCCTCCTAAAGCTTCATAATAGTGTACTTAATTGTTTTCAACAGACGTAGGGAGCCATCATCCAGCAGCATATGAGGAGGGGCCTCAGCTACCTGGACGCCAACCATGTTGGATTTCTGGGTAAACTTAATCACTTCAAACTTACTGTATTTGTTATTTATGTTATACAATTCATGTATAAAATTAATGTGCAATTGCAGGGGGAAGATAGATCCAGGTTCTGCTTCTGCTATATTACGACGTTGGTTCACGCACACATTCCAGGACCAGTGGATTCATGGAAAGAGTTCCCCCCGTCCGTCCGGGAATTATTATTTGACATGTTCACGGTATTAATAATTTTGACTGATTTGAAGTCATTTCTTTAATTACTATCTCTCTCTATTAGTGCAGAAAGTTGAGTAATTTTATTTCTAAACAGCGGAGGTTCGTGTTCACGAGACCGGAGGATCTCCCTCGAGCACGAGTCATCTGGGAGTCTACTGCCCAGACAAATTTGAGAAAGTCCATGTGGGAGGCCCGGGACAAGGCAACGAAGACCACAGGCAGCCGAGATCCTACGGCCTGGATGGATTATGGCCCTGTTTGGCTGAGGAGGGACTATTGGGAGTCCCTTTGTCATCGTTGGGCTATTGGACCATGGCAGGAAAGGTCATAGGCGGCTAAACGCAACCGAGCAACTCATCCGGAGAAGAATTTGCATACTAGTGGGTACGTATCTTATGGGACCCACAGCAAAAAATTAGTAAGTATATTATTTTTCAATTGCTTATTACATTTATTATTATTGTGAAACTAACTACTTTTGTTGAATTGTAAGCGTCACGAGCTCGAGCGTGCCCCTACTTTTCGCGAGTTATTTGATCGGACTCATAAGCGGAAGGGGACGGATGACTATGACAGCGAGAGTGCTTGCACGATTGTTGTAAGTCAAAATATAATTTTTGAATTCAATTTAGATATTAAAAAAATATGATTTCAATAATTTTTAATTTGTTTTGCAGGAGACCTATGACAGGACGATGACGGATCACTATGCAGAGGGCACTTCCCAGCCAGACTTGGATCCAAAAGTGCCGAGGAAGGGCCGAGTGTACGGCTTTGGGGACAGCCTGGATACTACTTCAGTGTTGTCCTCATACGCGAGTTCGGTCACCCCTCCGGCCTACGTGAGTTCATTTGCAGTGCCGCCCGGCAGTGGTGGAGAGGACATGAGAACCCTCATCCGAGAAGAGCTACAGACGCAGTTTGGCGTTATGGTCGAGCAGCTGATCTCTGCCTTCCAGGGAGTATGCCCCTCACAGCATTCCCCTCTGGTCAGTATTACTAAATTTCATATAGTTTAAATGAAATGAAACCACTAAAACTAACGGAATCCGAATTGGATTCCCGATTTGGGTTAAGTGTTCAAATGACTAATCTAAAAAAAACTCAAGTCTAAAGGATCAGAACAAGCAACCCGGGGGTCCAAAATCCCAAATAGGGATCCGATCGGCGTGTCGTTCGCTCCGACACGACCGGGTGGGTGAAAGTGACGTGTGCGAACTGACGGAATCCGAATTGGATTCCCGGATTGGGTTGGGTGTTCAAATGACTAATCTAAAAAAAACCCAAGTCTAAAGGATCAACACACGCAACCCGGGGGTCCAAAATCCCAAAATGGGATCCGATCGACGTGTCGTTCGCTCCGACACGACCGGGTGGGTGAAAGTGACGTGTACGAACTGACAGAATCCGAATTGGATTCCCGGTTTGGGTTGGGCGTTCAAATGACTAATCTTAAAAAAAAAACCGAAGTCTAAAGGATCAGAACAAGCAACCCGGGGGTCCAAAATCCCAAAATGGGATCCGATCGATGTGTCGTTCGCTCTGACATGACCGGGTGGGTGAAAGTGACGTGTGCGAACTGACGGAATCCGAATTGGATTCCCGGATTGGGTTGGGTGTTCAAATGACTAATCTAAAAAAAACTCAAGTCTAAAGGATCAACACACGCAACCCGGGGGTCCAAAATACCAAAATGAATGGGTGAAAGTGACATGTGCGAACTGACGGAATCCGAATTGGATTCCCGATTTGGGTTGGGCATTCAAATGACTAATCTAAAAAAAACTCAAGTCTAAAGGATCAGAACAAGCAACCGTGGGGTCCAAAATCCCAAAATGGGATCCGATCGATGTGTCGTTCGCTCTAACACGACCGGGTGGGTGAAAGTGACGTGTGCAAACTGACGGAATCCGAATTGGATTCCCGGTTTGGGTTGGGCATTCAAATGACTAATTTAAAAAAAACTCAAGTCTAAAGGATCAGAACAAGCAACCAGGGGGTCCAAAATCCTAAATAGGGATCCGATCGGCGTGCCGTTCACTCCGACACGACCAGGTGGGTGAAATTGACGTGTGCGAATTGACGGAATCCAAATTGGATTTCCGGTTTGGGTTGGGTGTTCAAATGACTAATCTAAAAAAAACCCAAGTTTAAAGGATCAAAACACGCAACCCGGGGGTCCACAATCCCAAAATGGGATCCGATTGACGTGTCGTTCGCTCCGACACGACTGGGTGGGTGAAAGTGACGTGTGCGAACTGACGGAATCCGAATTGGATTCCCGGATTGGGTTGGGCGTTCAAATGACTAATTTAAAAAAAAAAAACCCAAGTCTAAAGGATCAGAACAAGTAACCCGAGCATCCAAAATCCCAAAATGGGATCCGATCGACGTGTCGTTCGCTCTGACACGACCGGGTGGGTGAAAGTGACATGTGCGAACTGACGGAATCCGAATTGGATTCCCGGTTTGAGTTGGGCGTTCAAATGACTAATCTAAAAAAAATCTAAGTCTAAAGGATCAGAACAAGCAACCCGGGGGTCCAAAATCCCAAATAGGGATCCGATCGGCGTGTCGTTCACTCCGACACGACCGGGTGGGTGAAATTGACGTATGCAAATTGATGGAATCCGAATTGGATTCTCGATTTGGGTTGGGCATTCAAATGACTAATCTAAAACAAACTCAAGTCTAAAGGATCAGAACAAGCAACCCGGGGGTCAAAAATCCCAAATAGGAATCCGATCGGCGTGCCGTCTGTTCCGACACGACCGGGTGCGTGAAAGTGACGTGTGTGAACTGACAGAATCCGAATTGGATTCCCAGTTTAGGTTGGGCGTTCAATGACTAATCTAAAAAAAACTCAAGTCTAAAGGATCACAACAAGCAACCCGGGGGTCCAAAATCCCAAATAGGGATCCGATCGGCGTGTCGTTCACTCCGACACGACCGGGTGGGTGAAATTGACGTATGCAAATGATGGAATCCGAATTGGATTCTCGATTTGGGTTGGGCATTCAAATGACTAATCTAAAACAAACTCAAGTCTAAAGGATCAGAACAAGCAACCCGGGGGTCAAAAATCCCAAATAGGAATCCGATCGGCGTGCCGTCTGTTCCGACACGACCGGGTGCGTGAAAGTGACGTGTGTGAACTGACAGAATCCGAATTGGATTCCCAGTTTAGGTTGGGCGTTCAATGACTAATCTAAAAAAAACTCAAGTCTAAAGGATCACAACAAGCAACCCGGGGGTCCAAAATCCCAAATAGGGATCCGATCGGCGTGCCGTTCGCTCCGACACGACCGGGTGGGTGAAAGTGACGTGTGTGAACTGACGGAATCCGAATTGGATTCCGATTTGGGTTGGGCATTCAAATGACTAATCTAAAAAAAACCAAGTGTAAAGGATCAGAACAAGCAACTCGGGGGGTCCAAAATCCCAAATAGGGATCTGATCGGCGTGCCGTTTACTCCGACACGACCGGGTGGGTGAAATTGACGTGTGCGAACTGACGGAATCCGAATTGGATTCCCGGTTTGGGTTGGACGTTCAAATGACTAATCTAAAAAAAAACCCAAGTCTAAAGGATCAAAAATATTTTCTAATTAAACTTGAAGAATAATCACATGTTTTAAATTTAATTTTTGAAAATAATGTTTGTATATTAATTTTTATTAATGTTTCTCATATTATTTTTTTTTAATATAGGATCCTCCGGCACCTGACGATCATGAGGCGGGGACAGCGGACGATCCAGCAGACCTGTCTTGATTTTTAGCATTTATTATTGTGTATGATTTTATATTTGTTGTGTTTTATGATTTTATGTTTGATTGTGAGTACCTGTTATTGTGGAATGCATGAATATTTTAACAGGTTTTGTAATTTATCATTGTTAATTTCTGTAAAAAAAAATTTAAAAAATATTACTTATTTCCGACGGGATTTTCTACGGAATATATCCTCGGCATTTCTGTCGCACGTTCCGACAGATTTTCTGATGGTTTTCGGTCGGAATACACTGACCAATTTTCTGACAATATTTTCCGACTACTTTCTGTCGGAAGTTATCGACGCCCTTTCCGACGGAATATTCTGTCAGAATTTCCGACGGATATCTTGTCCGTCGGTAATTTCTGACCAAAATTTTCCAACGATCGTTTGACGGAAAGTTGTTAGAAGGTACCCTTTCCGACGGATTGTCGTCGGAGTTCCGACGGATTTTGTCCGTCAGAAAGACCGCTTTTTCTTGTAGTGTAAATAGGTGTATGTTGTTAGAGAAATTGTGGTACTTGAGGGTTTATCTATAAACCCAAAAGTTTTTGTGGGTTTTTGTGAAAAAATGGAGAGATGCCTTTTCACACCAAGAAAAAAAAGGAAAAACGCAGAGGAGAAAAAAGAATGGAAGTGCGTGACCCTTCTTGGGTGAGTTTTTTTTGTTGTGAGCGGCAGCGGTTTTTTTAGAAGAGAAAAAGGGGGCGCGGCGTGTCTTCTCTTGAAGTAGAGAACGACGCAAAGGCAAACCCAAGGGGTTGCTTGGGAATTGGCAGTGCTTTCTCTCTCTATAAGGCGCGAGCATTCTCTCTCTTTTTTAAGAAGATCAGATTTTCTGACTCTATCGGGTGTTCTTGATCCCGTCGATCGGGACTGTTACGTACACGTCGAGAAAGATTCTACACCACAGTTTTTCTTGATCGACAAAGAAGAACGTGTTCCAGAGGTTGTCGTCAAAGAGGGATCGTCTTCGTGAAGAGGCATGTCCATGTAGCCGTTCTATCCTGGGAAAGATCATTGACTCCGCCGCACTGGTATATATGACGGGGCCTATAACTTCTCTAAGGGGAGTCCTTACGGGCGGCTTGGGTAAGTGTTCTAACTTTATGTTATTTTTCTTGATTTATTGCTCTCATATGCATGTATTTTCTTTTTAGATTGGAATCAGATCTTGCCTATACCTATGGGACAATATGTATATGATGTTTATATCATCATGTTTTATGTATATTCATGTGATTATTTATTTCATGTACATTGTTTTACCAACAATCTTAGAGAAGTTATTCATCACGTCGTCCATGTCGTCTATGATCGCGCCCTGTGCAAACATGTCTGGCATGCCCAAAAAGTTCTCGGGACAGCATTTCAAGCGATGGCAACATCGCATGAAGATTTGGTTTACCACGATCAGGTTTATCTCAATTCTTGTGTCGGATTGCCCTAAACTAGTAGAGAATCATCCCAATAGTCAAAAGGCAGTAGATGAGTGGAAGCAACATGACCGTATATGTCTGTGTGCATATTGTTGGCTTTGTCCAACATACTATTTGATGTATACAGTAGTTCTTCTACGAATTTGCCAAGGATCTATGAAGGAACTTGACAAGAATATACCACTGAGACTCAGGTCATAAAAATATTTTGTTGCCAAGTTCTTAAGTTTCAAATGGTAGATGGCAATCTGTGTCTGAACAGGCCCATGAGTTTCTCCTCTTACTTCATGGTTTGGCCGATGCTGATATGAAACTACCAAAGAAGTTTTTAGGTGATGTCTATATATAGTTGAGAAATTTCCAAAATCATGGGAGGATTTTGGGATGTCTTTCAAGCATCATAAGGGTTCCATTACTCTAGATGATTTATTAGTATCGATTACTATTGAAGAAGAGTATAGAAATCAAAAGCCTGTGATGCCTATAGAACTGAGTGCAAATGCGATGACTACTGGTAAAGCAAGAGGTCCTAAAAGTAAATAAAAAATGGACCACATGAAGAACAAAACCAATATTAAAGTCAATATCCATAAAAATTCCAAAAACAAACCATGCTGGGAGTGTGGACAGGTTGGGCATTTCATCAAGGACTGTCCTGCGAAGAAGGCTAAGAAGGCTGAAAAACATTCTTCTGGTCCCCAGATCAATGTTTTGATTGAAGGGACTGAGCAAGCTCGGGCTCCAATAGCGGATTGTATGTTTTGGATAACCCTCAAGTTTTCATTATATATGAACCAAATGAATGGATAGTAGACACTGGGGCTAATGTGTATATATGTGCTAACAAGTCCATATTTGTGTCTTACCAGACCATTTATGGCAGATCCGTGACCATGGAAAATGCTTCTCTGCTTCTAAGGTGTTGGGGATAGGACACCGTGGACCTGAGACTTCCTTCAGGGCGTGTTCTCTCCTACACAGAGTGCACCACGTTCCAGCGATCCGAAGAAACATATTGATGTTTTGTGTTTTTAGTGGAACAAGGTTAGAATTGACATTTAAATGTAATAAGTGGTGCTTCTTTATTTAGGGACTTTTATTGGAAATGTTATTTATGTGATGGTTTGTTTAAACTTAATGTGGACACTGTTTTGAATAATGAGTGGTTGACATTTCATCTAGTTCTACTTCTTATTCTGTGAATGTTGTGGAATTATCTACTTTAAGGCATAATCGTTTAGGACATGTAAATTACAATTCCTTGAAATGAATTATGAATTTGAATATGATCCCTGAGTATGCCATTGATAAATCTTATAAATGTGATTTTGTGTGCAAGCTAAACATTCTAGAAAATCATTTAACTCTGTTCTTAGAGATTCTGAGATTTTAGATTTAATTCATACCGATACTGTGAGTTTAATGGTGTACAAGTGGAACATAAGAAATTTTTTCACCTTTATGAATGCTAGTAGATACTGTTACGTGTATCTTCTTAGTCTAAAGATGAAGTTTTATCTAAGTTTGTCATCTTAAGGCTGAAGCAGAAACACAAACTTCCAAGATTCTTAAAAGGATAAGGTATGATAGAGGGGAGAATATATATCTAACCTATTTTCTAAATTTTGTCAAAACCATGGCATAATTCACGAGATTATTGCTCCTTATTCTCCTCAGTCTAATAAAATTGCAGAACGAAGAATAGAGTTTTTATTGACATGGTCAACTCTCTTCTCCAAAACTCTGGATTACCTATTATATGTAGGGGGATGTTTTGAATACGGCATGCCATATTTGATAAAGTTCCCTTGAAACACAAGGACACTAGTCCATAAGAGTTTATGGAGAGGTAGGAAGTCTAGCTTCAAGTATCTTAAAGTGTGGGGTTGTCTTGCAAAGTGTGGTCCCTGAACACAAAAGAAAGAAGCTAGATCCAAAATAGTTTGATGCAGTCTTTTATAGGTTATGCTGCTAACAGTTATGCATTCAGATTCTTAGTGATCAAATCTGAGATATTTGGAATGGTTGTTAACTCCATAGTTGAATATCGTGATGCTACGTTTTTTGAGACGTGTTTCTTATGGAAACCGGTGTACCTTATCAAGTGTCTTCTGAAGAAATTCCTTGTACCTTTGGTTCTATTCCTGATCATATAGAGAGGATTTCAAATGTGGGGGTTGAGACCTCTGGTTCCCATCATGACTCTACTGATCAAGAGGAATTGGTTGAACCAAGAAGGAGTAAGAGACCTAGAATTGCCAAAGATTTGGGATGTGATTTTATCACTTACCATATTGAGGGTGATCCTCCTACTTTCTAAGATGATATGGCTTCACCAGCAGCAATGCAATTGCAAGGAAGCAATTAAGAGTGAGATGGATTTCATTCTCTCCAATGGTACATGGGAGTTGGTTGATTTACCTCCTGATCCTACAACTATTGGGTGCAAATGGATTTTTAGAGAAACTAAAACCTGATGGAAGTTGTGGTGGCTATTTCTAGCCCCCTAGGCTTGAAAGGCCCATTATGGCCCAGCACGGCCCATCATGATCCAGCATGCAGGCGTGGCCTCCTGACAAGGCGCCACGCATCCTCAGGTACAGCCCAAGGCGTTCGAGCACGACCAGGGCTTCCGAGCACGATCTCTACGTCAGGACACCTCCAAGTCCCAAGAACCGTCTCCGGACGCCCTGCAGCCTGTTCGGTCCATGACACCGCCTACCGAACAGGTCCTGCTCAAAGCACGCTGCCGCCTACCATCAGCATCAGCTATGCCTCCGGGCACCAGACACCGAACAGTCGGTCCAGCTACTGAGCAGACCCCCTGCTCGGTACCTTCCGACCGGAGAAGGGCTGGGAAGACCTTTGCCTCCTAGCAGCAGTTACGGCAGCAGCGCGGCACGCACCCCACATTCAAGGGGAGCATTAACCGCAAGGCTCCTCAACGAGCGCCTCAACGTGTAACTCCCCACTAAGGGCGCCAACCAGCGCGCCCTTTCCGGCGTCATCAGAGGTTGGCATGACCTCCCTCTACAGAACCTTCACCTATAAAAGGCACAGGTACCCTTCATGCAAAGGTAAGGCAACACACCCATGCACTCACCTCCACACGAGGCACACACCAGAGAACTCTTCTTCTTCAAGCCTTTCTACAGTCGCCTGACTTAGGCATCGGAGGGTTCCCCCTGGTTCTTCAACCGGGCCCCCCTAATACTGTTCTGGTCTTTGTAGGCTACTGTCCGCACCGGTGACCGTCTTCCCTCATCTCTCAGTGGAGGCCCGTTTGGCTCCGGCCCAAACAGGAAAACACCACCACATTTGGCGCTGTCTGTGGGAACGACATCAGCCATAGCTCGCGGACGTTCCTCTCACCAGAACCCAGGCAGTAGGGCGACAGGTCTCGACAGTCGTGCGTGGACTCACACGATAGGGTCCCCTCTGTCGACGTCGCCGTCGCTCCCACCGGTGCAACCGATGATGTTCCTGCTGCTGTGTGCAAGCAACCGCCCTGGAGATAGCAGAGCCCCGGGGGCAGATGCATCATCTGGTAGGGATCTGCCAGGGCCTCCAGGCCCAGTTGGCCGTACAGCCAGCCTTGACGGTTCCCCCGCCATCGGAGCAGCACGTGGAATCATCTCATCGACGATCTCGCGCCCCTCCAGCATAGGAGCAGCATGCAGAATCGCCCCGACGATCACATAGGGCCCCGTCGGCGCGTCGAACACCAGAGCGGCAGGACAATTCACCTCGCCGCTCCGCATGCTCCCGCCTCCCCGTTTCCGTCGTAGGCGCCAACTCCCACATGTCCAGACGCGAGGGCTCTGTGCACTCTGACTAGGAGTTGGCCAGACGCCTTCATCGCGTCGTCGACCTGAAGCGCCGCGTGGATGCAATGGTTCAAAGGGCCTGGACTTCCACTCCCCGTTTACCGTGGAGATCCTGAAAGCCCGGGTCTCACCGAAGCTACCACTACCTACCATCGCTCCCTACGACGGCACTTCCGACCCCGCTGATCACATCCACGGCTTTGAGTCGCACATGGTGTTCTACGGAGCATCAGACGCGACCAAATGCCGGGCCTTCCCGGCCACCTTGAAGGAGACTGCCCGGGCATGGTTCGAAGCCCTCCTGGCGGGCTCTATCTCCTCCTTCCACCAGTTGAAGAAGTCCTTTCGGGACAACTTCCTGGGCGGAAGTTCGCAGTCGCGTACCGCGGCCTCTCTTCTGTCTGTTTGGCAGAAGAAGGGCGAAGCGCTCTGATACTACGTTAAAAGGTTCCGGGCTGAAGCGCTGCGCATCCCATGCCTCGACATCCCCTTAGCCACTAGTGCCCTCATCCAGGGCACTCGCAATGGCTTCCTCCAAAGGACGTTGGGGGTCCAGCAGCCCTCCACCATCGCCAAGCTCCTCTCCACCGCCCAACGACACGCTGCGTGTGAGGAGGGCCTGGCTGCCGGCCGAGCAAAGTAGGGCTAGCAATTGGACAAGAAGAGGCCTTCCGATAATGGTTCCGACCATGATCGGAAGAAGGGCCGGCGCAACGGGGACTCACCGCGCCGACCACGCCCCTTCACCGAGTACACCCCACTCACAGTGGCTCCCGAACAAATACTGGCTGAAATCCGAGATGAACAGTATGTTCGGTGGCCACCAAGGATGCGCTCTGACCCCCGCAGGTGCAACCAGGATAAGTATTGTCGCTTCCATCGCGACCATGGCCACGACACCTCCGAGTGCCGCCATCTTAAGGACGAGATTGAGTCCCTGATCAAGCGCAGCTATCTTGGACGGTACGTGCGCCGCAATGAAGACCGCCCAAGACGCCGAGAACGGACCCCCGAGCAGCCCATCAACAATGAGCCCAATGGGCAGGAGATCAACGTGATCACGGGAGGGTTCGGCGCAGGCGGAGAAAGCAACCAAAGCCGACACGACTACGCTCGGCGGGTGCACTTGGTGGACAGGTCCCCGGCGCCTCGTCCCACCCCTTATCCCCCCAATCCTGTACGCGCACGATCCAAGGAGGCTATAACCTTCTCGGACGAGGATCTTGCAGGAGTTTCCACTCCGCACACTGATGTGTTGGTCGTTTCGGCCACCATCAATCACTATACCGTACGCCGGATTCTAGTGGATAATGGAAGTGCCCCGGATGTGTTGGGCTTACGATTGTTTTTTTGCTTATGGGTTTGAAGACCGACCCAGCTCACCCATAGAGTCGCCTCTGTTCGGATTCTCGGGGGTCTCGGTTCGACCATGGGCCAGCGCGCCTCCAATCACCCTTTGGACGGCCCCAAAGAGCGTAACCAGATGGTACTCTTTCTTGGTTATTCAAATCATGCCCGATATAACGCCATCCTTGGCAGGGGCCTGATCGGTCGAATCAAGGCAGTAACTTCGTCTCTCAATCAAAAGATGAAGTTCCCCACCCCGTGTTTGTATCGGCGAGGTGCTCGTAGTCAGCGCGAATCGCGACGGTGCTATGTCCTCTCCCTGAGGGACAAACAGCCCCTCGCGGCTCCGAAAGCCATACCCCCACTAGTTGATCAACCTTCCACCAGCCGGGGAACTCCTGCCGAAGACCTGCTTCCTGTTCGGGTGGACAACGACCCCGAACACGTCCTTTATATTGGCGCACTACTACCGGAAGCCGAACAGCAGCGCTATAAGGCCTTCTTGTTAGCCAATTTGGACGTGTTCGCGTGGTTGGACGAAGAACTGCCCGGAATTTCTCCGGAAGTGATGGTGCATCGCCTTTGCCTGGACCTAAAGGTGCCCCCGGTCCAGCAAAGATGGCGACCAGTTAATCGTGAACGACAGACCGTGATCCAGGATCACGTCATCAAAAGCCGAACTATTGGGCTCCTCCGGGAGGTTCAATGCCCAAGATGGATTTCCAACGTAGTCCTTGTACGCAAAGCCAATGGCAAATGGCGAGTGTGCGTGGATTACAAGGATCTCAACAAAGCCACGCCCAAGGACAACTTCCCTTTACCGCGCATCGGCCAACTGGTGGACGCCACATCCGAACACGAGCTCCTCAGCTTCTTAGAACGCTTATTCTGGTTATCACCAGATTAGCATGTATCCTCCAGACCAGGACGCCACCACGTTCGTCACCGACCTTGGCCTCTACTGCTTTACCAGAATGCCTTTTGGTCTGAAGAACGCAGGCGCAACATACCAGTGGCTGGACAACAAGATGTTTGAGCAGCAAATTGGGCGTAATATGGAGGTCTACGACGATGACATGCTAGTCAAGACGCTTCCGAGTGCCGACCACATTACCGACCTCGAAGAAACCTTCGCAACTCTGCGAAGGTATAATATGAAACTTAACCCCTCGAAGTGTGCGTTCGGAGTATGCTCGTGTAGGTTCCTCGGTTTCCTCATCTCTAATAGAAGAATAGAGGCCAACCCTGAGAAAATCTGGGCCATACTAGAGATGAGTAGTCCCAAAACAATGTGCGACGTCCAGCGACTCACTGGACGCCTCGCCGCGCTCAACTGTTTCATGTCCCGAGCAGCAGAAAGGAGTTTTAACTTCTTCAAGTTGCTGGGAGTCCCCAAAGGCGCCTCACAGCAAGGGGGACATGTACGGTGGACTGAGGACTGCAAAGTAGCCTTCACCAAGCTGAAGGCGTACCTGGAAGCCCCACCTATTCTCTCAAAACCTGTGCTCGGGGAGCCTTTGTTCGTGTATCTTTCAGTCACCGAACACTCCATCAACGCAGTGTTGATTAGAGAAGAGGCAGCGGCGCAGCATCCTGTCTACTACATCAGCAGAGTCCTTCAAGAGGCGGAAAGAAGGTACCCTCGAGCAGAGAAGCTCGCTTTGGCACTGGTAGCAGCTGCACAGAAGCTCAGGCCTTACTTTCAGGCCCATCCGATCACGGTTCTCACCGACCAGCCGTTGAAGCTCATCCTTCAACGATCAGAGGCTTCCGGTAGGCTCATCAAATGGGCTATCGAGCTTGGAGAATTCGACATTAGCTACCATCCAAGGACGGCTATTAAGGCGCAGGCGTTGGCGGACTTCATTGCGGAATGCACCCTTCCGACCGAGCAGGACCCCCCATTGGCAGACGAGCCCCCATGGGAGCTTTACGTCGATGGGTCATCCTATGTTACAGGAAGTGGAGCAGGCTTAGTGCTTACTTCCCCGGAAGGTCTGGAATTCCAATACGCCCTCAGGTTCCGCTTCACCGCCTCCAACAACGTAGCTAAGTACGAAGCACTTATGTTCGGAATCCGAATGGCTAGGCACCTTGGAGCACTTCAACTACGGGTCTTCAATGATTCGCAGTTGGTCTCCAGCCAGGTGAACGAACACTTTGAAGCAAGGGAACCCCACATGGCGCAGTATCTCCAGCAGGTCAAGAGCCGAATAGAGGGCCTCCTCTACTTCGAATACATGTTCCGCGGGAGCAGAACGTGCGGGTCGATGCACTTGCCAAACTGGCATCTTCAGGTGACATCGCCCCCTCTCGCTCCGTGTTCATAGAAGAGCTCGCTTCATCGAGCACCGAAGTTGATATAGCAGCTATTGAGGCTGACCCTCCGGCGCTGAGCTAGATGGACCCTCTTTTGGCTTACCTACTCCGAGGAGAGCTTCCACCCGACCAAAGCGAGGCTCGCAAAGTCAGGCTACGCTACCAAAAGTTCACTCTCATTGAAGGCTATCTGAATATGCGATCCCTCTCTAGACCTCTTCTACGGTGCCTTAGCCCTATAGATGCAACACCGGCCATCGAAGAGGTCCATGAAGGCCTGTGCGGAAGCCACTTGGGGGCCAGAACACTGGCACGTAGCATCCTTCGAGCAGGGTTCTGGTGGCCCTCTCTGCAAAAGGACTACATGTCCTACGCCAGACGGTGTCCGGAATGCCAGAAGTTTGGACAGCTCATCAGGCAGCCATCCGAACAGCTGCATACCCTCTTCGAGCCGCGCCCTTTCACCAGGTGGGGAATTGACATCTTTGGTCTTTTCCCAGAGGCTCAAGGGTGGAAGAAATTCCTGTTCGTTGCCATCGACTACTTCACCAAATGGATCGAGGCCGAACTTATTGCCACAATCACCGACCAGGCTGCATGGAAGTTCATATGGAAGAACATCCTTTGCCGATTTGGCGTCCCAAAGGTGATCACCTCTGACAACGGGAAGCAGTTTGATAGCACATTCTTCAAGCGAAAATGCTCTGAACTCGGCATCTACAACCACTTCACTTCAGTAGCGCACCCCCAGGCAAACGGTCTAGTCGAAAATGCCAACCGAACACTACTGCACGGGATACGCACGAGGGTTGAAGCTGCAGGCGGTTCGTGGATTGAAGAGCTCCCCAACGTGCTATGGTGTCACTGAACAACTGCCCGGGTAGCCACCGGGGAGACTCCCTTCCATTTGGCCTACGACACAGAAGCTGTCATGCCCTTAGAAGTTGCTCTCCCCACCATTCGAACACACACTCGACTTCGAGCGCACTAACCCCATGCGCTCAGGGAAATCTAGACATGCTCGGCGAACGCCAAAGCGACGCCAGCATTCGACTAGTCTCCTACCAACAACGACTCGCGCAATATTACAACTCCCGAGTTCGAGAGCGGTGCTTCTTCGAAGGTGACCTTGTTCTGCACCGGTGCTCGGCATCCGATCCCCGAAGAGCAATCGGCAAACTCGCCCCGAAGTGGGAAGGACCCTATCAGGTTGTCCAGGTCCTTGGAAAATGCTCCTACAAGCTGACTACTCCTAGTGGCGAAGCCATACCCAGAACCTGGCACATATCTAACCTAAAGGCTTATTATCTATGAAAGCCTCTTACATGGCATCCTACTTCTCTTCTCCCTGTTCTTTCGGTCTGCTTGAAAGGGTATTCAGGACATCCCTAGTCGAGGCTTCTTCAGCTCGAAGGCTAGCACGATACCTAAACCCTAAAGCAAAAGGTGTTCGGCGTAAACCTCTGGTCGGGACTTTCTTCAGTTCCAAACGACCTACGCGAAAATCACGAACCCTTGAAATGACCGACGAATTTCGATCCGAACAGAACAAACGTAAGGGAAAGAAGATAGAAAAAGGAAAGTCGTTCGTGTACTAAAAAAGGAGGATCTATTCAGATTCTTCTTTACAAAAGTGCTCGTTCCGGACGAGCTACAAAAGAAAAGGAGATACAGTCATAGGGTTTGCTCGGAGGGGCCGGCACCATCATTCCCAGAAGACATCCGTCCCGCCTGGAAATGCATGAAGCACACTCCATCCAGGCGTGGATCCTGGGTCCAACGTCAGCACTCGCGGAGGGCAGCTTCGAAGGCCTCACGAGCGTACTCGGTTGTGGCTAGCCGTCGTCCTTGGTCTTCTCCAGCTCTAAGACCCACCTTATAACAAAGTGCACCATACTGCTCCAAGTCTTTCTTGAAGCTTGGCCCCGCCTTGTATTCGGCAATGCCCTGAGCCTTGTCCTCAAACAAGACGTTCGTGAGCGCCTCCTTCTCCGCCCGAGCGACAGCGAGATTGAGCTCGGAAGTGCGAAGCGCATCTTGGAGGTTCTTCACCTCCTCCTTCAACTCAGCTTCTCGGGCCTGGCGCTGCGCCTCAAGCTCCTTGCAGAAGGCAAATTCAGCCTCCCACATCTGCTTGTGGTTCTGGGCACGCGCAGCAAGCCGCTTCAGCACCTCCAGCGACTTCGAAACACTACCTGTTAGCGCTTCCACGTCGATGTCCTCCTCGGTGTGGTGCCTCGCCCGGTAGACCTCCTCTGAGTGCTCAGGAGTATCCTTCGGGCTCAACCCTTGGCACCGCGCCAGCACTTCTAGCTGGGATGCGGTGGGACAAGGAGGAAGGTCCTTGGACGCGCTTCCTTGGAGGCGCTCCAGGGCGGCCTCCATCACCACCTCCAAAGGACGCGCTGGGGATTTCGTCCCAGCACTTGCGTCAGCGGCAGCCAGTCCTCTTCGGAGTCAGCTCGGATCTCGGAAGCGGTGCTCGCCTTCTTGGCAGAAGCTCCTCTGCCGACCATGGCGACGACGTCCCCGGTGGCAACCACCTCCTGGCCTTTGCCTGGTGTCGGAGACCTTCAAGGGCCTTCCTCCTCGGTTTCGCCCACCTGCTCGGCCCCGGACGATGTCGCCACTGTTTGCGGCCAATCCTCGGCTGCCGCTTCGATGGTAGAAGGGACCGCGACCTCGGGCGCCACCACTGTTGACACCTGCAGCTGGCCCTCTACTGCCACGGCGACAGCAGGAAAAAGAATTGTGCCCCCGGGCGCCTCCTCGGTGCGCATCGCCCCTGCAGCCTCTTCGGAAGTGGGTTCCTGTATGGCGCCGTCTCCACCCTCTGTTGCCATGCACGGCACCTCCATTAGGGTGTCAGACGCTTTGTCCACAACCCCCTCTTCTGTTCGGCCCTGCGGCGCAGTTACCCGCACCTGCTCCCTTTCGAAGTCCTCATCGGAGTGGTCGCTCACCGACTACCAACCACAACTCCGAGAACACCCCTCGGTGGTCAGGGTCTAGTCTCGGGCGCGACGCACGGCCTCTTCTGCTCCGGCCGC